>CM031869.1:3216053-3242554 GCA_018697195.1 Certhia americana | reverse complement strand
GGAAGGGCGGCGGGATGCCGGTGGCGAGAGAGCCAGGGCATCCCCGGGGGTGCCCGCGGGAGCCCGACGGGGTGGGCGCCGGGGATTCCCGGGTAAAGGCTCCCGGTCCGGGTGGGGTGAGGGCAGTGCGATGCCCGGTGGGGTGATGCCACAGGCTCCCACAGTCGGTAGCCCTGCACTCGCCCTGGAACTACCCTGGGGGTGCTGCCATCCCCAGCCTCCTCAAGGGGTGACAACTGCGTGCTCCCCCGGGGTGACGGCCAGCACAGGGCCACAGGCAGGGAGGGGCAGCCCAGGCGCTGGCAGGACTGTAACAGCCCCTGCCACAGCCCTCCTGGCCACTGCAGTGGGACACGTGGCTCTGCAGGGCAGGGGTGCCAGCCTGGTCCGCAGTACAGCGAGGGACCGAAATAGCACTGGGTGTCCTGGGGTCACCCCGCTCCTTTAGGTGCCATACCCAAAAGCAGACCCCTCGCTAGCCTGGTCTGGGCAATGAATTGTCCCTGAGCTAGGGCTCCCCCAGCCATTTGCCATCGGGTGGTTGTCACCAGCCCTTCTCTGCTGTAACTGAGGCCGGTGGTCGTGGCCCTCATGGGAGACCCCTCTGGCTCCTTCAGACTGCACCAAGCTTGGGGTACAGAGTCCCTTCGCTTCGCTCTGGGGCTGTGCCAGGAGTGGGGCAGCACGGTTTTGGGGCGGAGCCGTGCCAGATGCGGGTGGGTGATGGGTGTGGGTGTCCCACGCAGGCCATGACCCCGCCGCCGTTTCCTCCCCGTGGGCAGGGTGGCAGGCGCCCGCTGCTGCTGCACACACCGCGCATTGTTC
Organism: Certhia americana; assembly: GCA_018697195.1. NCBI lineage: Eukaryota > Metazoa > Chordata > Aves > Passeriformes > Certhiidae > Certhia > Certhia americana. The sequence goes on along the minus strand of CM031869.1, from coordinate 3,241,729 downwards.
TGCCGGGGCCCGGCCGGAAGGACTTCCTCCATCCCGGCCAGGGGATGACCTGGGGAATCGGGGTACCGGCAGCCCACTCCCGCCACCGCCGGGCAGAGCGGCTCCGGTGTCCGGCCAAGCCCCACCACACCTCGCTCGCAGCCGGGCCGCAGTGGCCATGTATCCCCCGGCCCCCTTGGCTCTGGCCCCGACTCACCTTGCTGGAACTCGCCTCCTTCGATCCGACCTCACAGCGCGGCCACGGCAGCCGGGCACCGCCGGCTCGGTGGTTGTGGGGGTGCCCCAGCAGCACCCAGGGCGGCCAGGGGGCTGCGGCCATGCGGGGGGGCCGGGGTGCTCCCTTGAGGCATGGGGACCGCAGAGAAGGGGGGCACGGTGGGGCCCACGGGCATCGTCAGGTCAGGGCAAGGGCGGGCGAAGGGAGCCAGGCCTCCGGCCCCGCCAGCGCCGGGGGCCGGGAGCTGCCTTCCCCTTCCCCTTCTCCCCACGGCGGCGGGGGGAGGCAGGCGGGGGAGCGCTCCCCGAGCCACATGGTGGGCTGGAGGAGGAGCCGTTGCCCAGGCAACAGCTGAGAGCATCCTTCACCCCTGAAAATGGTGTGCGGAGCTGCCGCCACAGCCTCACAGCGCCGAGCACTGCTCAGGACCCCCACAGCTCGCCTGTGTCCGTAGGGTCCAGATCCATCCACTCCAGCTCTGGGCATACACTAGCATCCCTTCACCTGCGTGCTGCTACCCCCCCAGCAAGGACAGGGATGGGGATGAGACATCCCTTAAATGCTGGGGCACCACTGGGGAGGTGGGAACAGGCAGAGCCACTTCCTTGCCCTGCTCAGGGCTGGCCATGGCTCTGTTCACCCCCTGGCACTGCCCCAGAGCCTCCCTGAACATGTGAGACACACAAGCACACTGGCAACCCCAGGACCTTGCTGCCATGACCCAGGCAGTGCCAGGAGGGTGGCACAAGCATCTGGCCTGGTGTGTTTGGAACAGCAATCCCCTGGAAGTCCCCATCCCCCTGCCTGCCTTCCTTCCTTCCACGGCTGCAGAAAATTCCTGGATTTTACCCCAAGATGCCCCCTCTGAGTGTGAGAACTCCTCCTCGGCCCGCTCCCATAGCAACTGTTCCCTAGCTACCCGGCCGTACTTGCTATTCTCATCCCAGTGCAGCTGCGTGTGGCCCCCCCGCGCTGCGCACGAGGCTGTCGCCGCTGCCGCCAGCTCAGGACCCCAAACCCATCCTCTGTCCCCGACCAGGCTGCCCCAATTTGACTGCTTCACCCTTGGTGACCGTTGTGACCCTCACCCTGCGTCACCCCGCAGGGTCTCCCTTTGGAGGGGCTGTTCCTTGGGCTAAGGAGCAGCACCACAAGGTTCCCATTCATGGTGGCCCCCCTGAAGCAGTAATTCACCATGAGCAGAGGGCAGCAGGGCTGTCCTGGCCCCACAGCACACCTGGGACAGCCCAGGAGGGGCTGTGCTGGGGATGGATGTGCTCCAGAGGGGACAACAGCAGGCAAAAGCATCCCAACAGCACAAGGCCTCATACCTGTTGTGTCCCAACACTGACCCAAAACATGCAGCAGAAGATACTGCGGGTCATCTGTGATATCTGGGCTCAGCCAGCATCAGCCTTTTTGCTCTGGAGAGCAACCCCAGCCCTTCCCTGCAGGACAGGAGTACCAGCAGAGCCCATGGCAGGCCAGAAACAAGGTCCCAGCTCCCCTTCTTCCACAGCCACAAACCCCATATGACCCAGAGCAGGCGCCCCATAACACGAGAGCAATACAAGGCACAGCAAATCTTAACACTTAACAAAAGATTAAAAATTTAAATACTCTCCAACTTTAGTGCAAGGCAAGCAAATGATACCACAGGTCCAAGTAGGTGCTCAGCCCCCCTGGGGGGCCTGGCTCAGAATGAGCAGAGGCAGCAGCACACGCACACCCGTGTGCACACACACACAGAGAAGGGACAAGTTATTGCTCAGGACACAGCTTGGACAAGTATACACAAGAGGAGACAAGACTGGAGAGGTGGGCTGATCCCCACTGCTCCCCGTGGTGGGCTCCTGCCTGTGGGTGCAGGAGCTGTGCTGGCTCCCCAAAACCCCTGGAGACACACACTAAGCTGGTCCCAGCCCACTGTCTTGGGTCACAGCTTCACATGACCCTGGGAAAGGACATTCCCTCTACCACAGCTTTGGTCCCTGAGAGCAGGGTCCTTTATGTGCCTGCTCCTCCATTGCAGAGCTGGGCCTGGGGACAGCTGCACGTCTGGAAGGCACAGGTCTGGAGCTGGTGGAACTGCACTGTCACCATCCTGCAGCATGTTGGGGATCAGAGCAACCCTCTGGCCACAGCAGCTGTGGTGTGGCTGTGTCCCACCGTGCCAGTGGTCTGGAGAGGGGCTCGGGATCAGCTCGTCGGAGCTGGCAGCACATGTGAGACAAGACAGGAGGCAGCAGGTTCCAGCAGACAGGGACATGGGGACAAGGCAGTGATGCTCTGCTGCCAGGACACAATGGGAGACGCTTTGGCACAGCGCTTTCCTGTGCCTCGGGGCTGAGAAGTGGACTCCGCTGGAGCCAGGATACCTCAGCACAGCCAGAAAGGTCTAGGAAAGATGATTTAGACACCTTAAGGCACAGAAGGCCTCTGTCCAGGACTCCCTGGAACAAAGCTGGGACTGTCACTCCTCCCATAGGAGGACATTTGTGCCTGTGACAGGGTGTGGGCAGTGCAGGCCACCACCCATAGATTAAAAACCGACATGTGATATGTACAGACCGACATATATAAATACACATCAAACCTGCAGTGCCGCTTCGGCACCGTGGAATGTGTCAGCAGAGCTGCTCCAGCCTGGCCTCGGGCCCCATGATCCCTCCCTCCCACCCTGGGCCCGGGATGGGAGCGGCAGCTGGCAGCACCAGCACCATCCCAAGTGGCAGATTTGGAAGCGTCCGGGTTTGTCTCAGGCCTTGCCCGTGGTCAGAGGCACTTTAACCCGGGCCATGTGCTGCTGCCAGCCTTGGAATCATCCTCACAGTCTTCAAATACAGACATGTAAAACTGTAAACAAATCCACCTTGTGGGGCCACTGCGACCATGTCCTTCAGGCTGGGCACTCGGGAGAGGCAAGGAGGTCCCAGGGGCTGGAGAACAACCTGTGCTCTACAGCCGGGTGGGCTCTTCCTCGCTGTCGCTGCAGTTTCCACAACAGTCCTGAAGTCAGAAGGGCAAGGAGAGGGAGGAGGGAGGGAGAGAGGAGCACAGCAAGCAGAGGGTGAGCACGGTCACACAACCCAGCCTAAAGCTGCCATCTGGCAGGGATGGGCCAGCCTCCCCCCCCAGCCTGTGGGCAGGAGAGCTACATGGAGTTAAGGGGCAGGAGGGGACCCCCAGACTGCAGAGAACAGTCCAACTGCATCTGGAGATTCAGCCCCTGGCAGACAGACTGGTGAGCACGCAGCTGGCTAGCTCAGAAGCTGTGAGGAAGCTGGGCTCCAGGGACTGCAGCCACCCAGGGACACAAGCTCAGTGCCAGCACAGATGCTCGGCCCCGCTCAGGGCTCAGCTGGCCACAAAAGCAGCTGAAGCCCTTTTTGCTGAAATGAGAGTCTGAGCACGGGGCAATGCCAAACCCTTCACAGTTTCTCAACCCTTCTGTGTGTCTCGGACATCCAGAGAGGAGTGAAGGAAACTTCCCTCAGCCCCTTGGGAGCAGAACTCCCAGCAGTGGAAGTGCAGGGGCAACTCTGGCTCAAGCTGAGGGCAAGGCCTCCCCCACAAAGGCAGCAAGAGCAGGGATGCTGGATTAGTGGCTCAGGGGGCAGTTAGAACAACAAGCAGGTTGTGCTCTGCCAGGGGAAGGGAATAGGCACTGAAGGGTAACACTCCTCTTTCCCAGATCTTGCCATGTCCGTGGGCCACCGGGTATTTCCCTGAGCAGAGCAGCCAGGAGTGACTGCTCACCTCTGGAAAGAGAAAACACGTGGGAAATCACAGCTCAACCCCTTCTATAAACAGCTGCCCATTCTCTGGCAGGTCCTGCCTGCCTCAGGAAGGGCTGGGTATCCCCAGAGCTGGCTCTGGCTAGAGCAGCCCACTGAACTGCAAAGCACAACTCGGAGCTTGCCAAGGAGCAGGAGTCAGCACCAGGTGGCTGAGTGGGTCCAGAGCCAGCCATGCTGGAGTCCTACAGCTGCACACAGCTGCTGAGAGGCAGCAGCCCAGGCTTTGCCAGGCCTGGAAAGAAGGCAAAGACTGTCCTGGGCAGAGGAAACAGACAGACAAGCAAGCCCACAGCAGCTGCAAGACATTTCTGCTCTCCTCGTCTCTTGAAAGAGCTGCTCTCTGCCTGGATCAAAATCTGGCAGAAGTGCTCTGGGGAGTCCAGACAGCCCATTCCAAGAGCAAGGATTTGTTCAGGGATGGTATTACTGATGTCAGAAGGGAGATGTTTTAATATTTCAGAGTTTTCAGCATCCCTCTGCCTGGTTAATTCCAGCATGTTTAGCCACATTTAGACACCTTCCCAGCCCCTTGAATACTCCCCCAGCATGGGGAGTTCCAGCCAGGCAAGGGCTGGCTCCCTGCAGCCTTGCATGGGTGCCCCTGGAAGCCCTAGGATCTGGCCACCCAATACTAGGGGAGACAGCTCGCTGTCCTCTCATGCCCAGCTCCCTGCCAGACCTGCCTGGCACAGGCAGGAGCAGGATCACTATTGCTGGGAGACTGGCTGGGGAGGAAATGCTGGGCAAACCCTTACCTGTCTGCTGAACAAGCGCTGGAGTAACCCTTTCTTGGGCTGTGGAGAAGGCTGCCCTTTCCAGTCCAGGTCTGGGGGCACTGTGCCATCTGTGCTAAAGACATTCAGCTCCTTAAAACACTCCGTCTCGATCATCTGGGAGAGGGAAAAGGAAGCTGCAGCAACTGCCACAAGGAGCCCATCACCGAGGGCCCAGCAGAACATGAGTGGGGACAGTACAGAGACTGTTCCCTCATCCATTGTGGGCACAAAGACCTACCTCGTTCTGCCAAGGAATGGGCACACTCCCCGTAGCAAACTTCTGGTAAAAGTCGTTGTCTGTGGGCTCCAGCTCCACTCCTTTCACCGTGGAGAACTGCTCGATGTCCAGAACATCCTTGCAGTAGATGGCCTGGGGCTACGCAGCACAAAGATTGCTCTAATGCCAGGCTCCACCATGCTGCTCATGGCCAAGCCAAGGCCAACTCTCCCTGCAGCCCAGAGCTTGCTGGACCCCGTTCTGCCAGGTCCAGGGAAGGGGATGGGCCCCATCTCCCCATGCTCCCTCTTCCCTTGATAGCACCAGTGACTGAAAAGGTCAGGAACAGATGGACACTTACATCTGGCTTGAAGGGAGGGTCCAGCATGCCTGCTTCCAGCCTCCTGAAGTTGAGGTGCTTGAAGAGAGGGTGTTCCTTCACTTCCTTGGCCCCAGCTCCTCGGCACCCCAGGCGCTCCAAAGGGTCTTTGCACAGAAGCTGTGACAAAGCAAATCAATGTCCTGGGTGAAGAGTGCTCTGTGCAAGAGCAGGCCTGGGTTCCTGCAGTGTGTTTTAGGGAGAGCACAGGTGTGCTAGGCAGCTGGGCAAGGAATGAAGGCACTCTGAACCCTCCTTTGCTGCCTTATCAGACACAAGGGAAGCTGGCTGTCACCTCTGCAGGGAGCAGCCCCCCAGATGTGTTCTGCTGCTGCATGCACAGAATTGGTGGGAGTGAAGGGACAGGGCTGCACAGCCGTACCATGGTGCAGAGGGAGCGGGCGCAGGGCGAGAACTTCTCCGAGTACTCCTCCTGCACTTCCTTCACCAACCGCTCCACCTCCTCCCGTTTGATCTTCTTCTTGCGCTGCTGGAAGGGGGACTGGCCCTCGATCATCTCGTACACCAGGCAGCCCAGAGCCCACCAGTCTGGGCTGAACGTGTAGCGCTCGTTCTTCACCACCTCCGGAGCTGCCGAGGAGCAGGGGTGAGGCACGTGTGAGGGCAGGGAGAGCACATCTTCTGAACCACTTTTTGCTTAAGCGGGGTCACTTACCCATGTAGCCAACTGTCCCCACCCGGCCCTTGATTGTTTGGCCTTCTGGCACGTGCACAGCTAGCCCCAGGTCTGAGATCCGGATGTGACCTGCACAGAGGAGGGGACAAGTTAACAGGAGAAAGTCAGGGGGCAGTGTTTGAAGCTGCCAAAAACACAGGGTAACCCTGGTTCGAGCAGAGTAAGAAAAAACTCAGGCTCATGGCTCCTCCTGACCCTGCACTCACCATGGTCATCCAGTAATATGTTCTCTGGTTTCAGGTCCCTAGGAGGGAAGGGACTTGATTAACAAGAAGCTTGTTGTCAAAGCAAAGGACACAAGCAACAGCCACATCTCAACAAGTCACACATAAGCAACTTTAGCATGCAATGCCCCTGCCTCAGGCACACAGACAACCTTCCCCTCACCCTCTGCCTCAGAGCTGACCCTGCAAGCTCTCCCCTCCTGGGCAGAGAGGTGGAACACAACAACCTTCAATGCTGTGCAGTGAGCCTGAGGATGGTTCCCTCTTTGCAAGTGCAGAACTCACTATGGGGCAGGCCACACAAGTGAGAAGGAGCAGAGGCTTCTCTGCTTATCCTGCCCCAGGGCAAGGAAGGATCAGAAGGGACTTCCTGGCCAGTGTTTAGCCATGCTCTCCTCTAACACTGCATCACGCCCCTGTAAGTACAATCAATCGACTTGTTTCCCCTCCTCCCCAGCTCTTGAGCACATTGGGGCAGCCTACCCTCCTTTGTTCTAGTGTCAATACTGCCCAGGGAGTTCAGTGCCTGCCCTGAGACATTCACAGCATGATCACATCCTGTTCTTGGCGATCATTTACCAGCACAAGGAAGCCAAACTAAGGTCTCCCTTTCTCCCACAAGATCAGCTTTCTGTTCCCGATTCCTCTCACTCAGCTCTCTGCTGCTTTCAAGCCTGAGCTTATTATCTTGAGGAGACAGACCCAGCTGGGCTGGTAAGAGCAGCAGGAACCCTCTTGCTGCTGCAGGCCCTACAAGCTTTCCCAGCAGGGACCAGGCAGCACGCACCTGTACACTATCCTCTCCTGGTGCAAGTCCTCGAGGCCACAGCAGATCTCAGCAGCATAGAAAGCTGCCCGTGGCTCCTCAAAGCCAGCCTCTCCCATGTGGTAGATATGGAACTTGAGGTCCCCTCCATTCATGAGGGTCAGCACTAGGCAGAGAGCATCTTTAGTTTCATATGCATAGGCTAAGCTCACCTGCAATTCAGGGCAGAAAGGCTGTTAGAAGACACAGCTGGAAGAGGGAGGTGCCCACGCTCCCATGGACACTTTGCCACCCAAGCAGCCACTCACAGGCTCAGGGCTGGGCTTTTGCCAGCAGAGGAGGAACTGTGCGAACCCAGGGAGGACATGGCAGTACCCAGCAGGCCCAGCACACCCCCAGCTTTCCTTGGACAGGGAGCACACTTTCCACGATCCAAAGCTGCTTCCCCCCAGGGGCAGGCAGCACACAACAGCAATATTGAGGCAGCATCTGACGAACCCTCTGCAAAGGGAGGTTCAGGACCTCCACACCTCAGTGAACAAAGGCAGAGTTCCCAATCACACAGCTCAGGGCTGGGCTTCTCCCCACCCCGCTGTCTGGAGAGACAGTTCTCACTGTTAACTTGTGCCCCAAAAGTCATAAAGGTGCCTGTAACACCAGATGGGTATTTGGGGCTGACTCTGGGGGCATTTACAGCATGTTGTGGAGGCAGAAAAGGTCCTGCCAGACCCCAGCCTTGTGAGAGATGTGCAGCCACCAGGACCCTGCACCATGGGCAGAGCCTGCTCCTGCCTCTCCACACCAGGTGAGGAGCGCAGAGGTGCCACGCTGGCTGGTTGGAGGAAGAATCCAGCACCACAGCAAAGTGAGAGCAATTCCTATGTACTTACTACAAACCTACTGTTCACTTTTTCCAGGATCTGTTTCTCATTCAGGGCCATGGCTTCTCCCTTCCTCTTTTTGATCCGTTTCTTCTCCAGTTTTTTGCAGGCATACATCTTCCCTGTGGCACGCACTTGGCAGGCACACACCTGGAGGGAGGACAAGGCTCAGCACCCTCCCACTGCCATTTCCACAGTGGGGGTCTAGATTCTGCCCTCAGGAAGGCAAAGAAACCCATTATCAAAACAAAGACAGAGGGAACAGTGACAGCTCCAGATGTTACAGAGAAGCAGAAGCCAGCTGTAATGCCTCTAACACCTTTAGCAGCACCATGGCTGGCTCCTGGGAAGACAGAAGGCCACTCAATAAACAGAAGGAAGACTGGCAGGAAGTTTTCAGGAGTGCAGTTTGCTCTGTCAAGACACAGGGAACAGACCTGTCTCTGCTCAGTTAGCAGTAGGCACCTCAGGGCTCGTGCTACCAACCCTGCACAGCACCTCCCACACCTCCAGCACCTGGAGAGAGATGAGCTCCTGCCTCTCCGGGAGAGCTGACAGGTCACACAAGGCCCAAAACACAGCCCAGCACAGAGCCCCTGACATCACACCCAGCCAGCAGCACCTGCCTCCAGGTGCTGCAACAGCTTGTGGCACCCAGGTCTGCCTCTGGCAGTGGGCAACAGTGGCTACCTGGTACCCTGAATGCAGAGGAATTGGTGGTTACTCACCTCCCCAAACCCGCCCTTACCCAGCACACGGTACTGGCGGAAAGTGTTTTTGGTCACTGGCTGCCTGCGAGGGAAAGGAAACCAGACAGAGATGTGAACAATGAGAGAGCAGGGGCTGAAGGCCAAACCACCTCCATGCCCTGCCCTGACCCACGGTGGCTCACCCCAAACCCCTGCTAAACCAGGCCTTGCTTCCCCACAAGGCAAACAAGGCAGGGGCTGCTGCTGGTGCCAGTAAAGGGCCCTGAAGGACAGCAAAGGTCAGACTCTTGGCTTCTGCTAGGGCCCAGCATGGGAAGGAACCCCAAGAACCCCTCAGGCAGGCTGTGTGAGGAGGGTGCAGCTTTCCCAGAGGCGAGGGGAGCGTTACCGTTCCAGCCATTTCCACTGCAGGAAGCGGTTGAAGTACAAGCTGTCGAGGTAGTCAGCAAAAGGAGCCACGCTCAGGTAGTCGTGGATAAGCCTAGGAGAGAGCAGAGCCAGCACGATTTCTGAGAGCTGATCACAGCCCTGAAAAAAGACAGCAGCCCCAGGAAAGAGGAGATGAACAGCCCCAAAAGATTGTTTACTTTGCCATCGCTCACCCAGCCTGGTGCTGAATCACCCACACAGCCCTGGCCCAGAAAGCCTCACTCCATGCTAAGCCTGATGCAAAAGGAAGGTGCGTTGGAGGTACCACTGTGACAAAAGCAGCACCCTGGGACCCTGCTGGCACTGCTAATTGTGGCCTCTTGGCACCAGCCAGGGCTGCAGGATAAAGGGGAAGAATGGGACTCTGCAATTGCCCCTCTGCTCACAGGGCAAACGTGCACACAGACTGTAATCAGCTGCTAGCAACATCCAGCACCAGGCACTGAGCTGTTCACTATCCGATGAATATCCAGCACAAAAGGCCACAGGGGATCCTGCTTGAGAGAGCTAACTGCCTTGGAGAGCTGTGCCAGGGCTGCCCAGCAGAGTGAGGAGCCTTAGACACAGTGTCTAGACTGGAAACACGCATCAAGGAGAAGCGGATGGGCTCTCCCCTTTCAGAGCCTGCCAAGAGCAGGCAGGGCCCAGCCCGGAGGCTCTGCATTCAGACACGACACTGGTTACCACACACGGAGCTAACGCTCCCCAGAAGACTGCAGCAAATGTGTTGCCACAGCCCTGCACTCATTTATGCAACACGCTCCAGCTACTGTGCAGGGAGGGGTGAGGCTGCGAGCCTGGTTAGCCCAAGAGCTTCCGCTTCACACCCGGAGCCAGGACCTCGGCCAGTGCCTCTGTGATGGGAACAGAGGTGACCTTAGACCCCTGCAGCAGCAGCCAGAGTAACCCAACCACAACGGCCTCTTCTGCAGCTGGCAGGACAGGACAGCTGGCATAGACTGCAGCTATCAGCTCAGCTCGGCTGCAGCCTACAAGCTCCTGGCACAACACTGGGAATAGCACTGGCACAGGGTCTTCCCAAATGGCAACTCCGACTGGGAGGACTGACAGAGGTTTCTGCAGCAGCTCGTGGCTCCCAGAGCACAAAATATCCTTGTGCTCACTTTCCTGGAGCTGGACTGCAAACTGCTGGCCCAAAACTTCCCAGGCCCCAGCCTTAGCACCAGCTGTCACTCTCCCAAAGGAAGGGACCACGAGGGACAAGGTGAATCAGCTGCAGCATCACCCCGGTGGTGGTGCCCTGTGTGAACTGCAGGCACAGCCCAGCCCTCCAACTTACTTAGTGCATTCCTTGAAGAGCTCCTTGGAAGGTTCCTGCTCCAGCCTCTCACAACAGGCATCCACCAGTTGTGAGGGAACTTCAGGCACATGGTCCTCACTCTGGGGACAAAGGGATCGAGTCAGACATAGGGAGCAGGGCCCAAGAGTCAAGCTTTAGGGTCTGGGCAAAGCAGTGTGGCAGCTTGTGAGGTGGTATGGTGGCTCAGCATGTTGGCTGTGGCAGGTCATGGGCAATGTCAACTGTTGGCTTTCCAACTGTTCTACCCTTGCAGGCAGCAAACACAACCCTCTTACTCACATTTGGCTTCAAGTACTTTTCAATCAGGTGCTGCCCACATTCCTTCCTCTTCTCATCTGGAGCCACTTCGTACCCTGCCTGGAGAGAGCAAACAGTGTGAGGGGCAGGTCCAGACAGAAACCCAACCTTGCTACTGGGCATCAGCTGTGGAGCAGCAACACCCTCAGCCCAAAGTTTCCCAGGCTTTTCTTGAAAACTGGATCTCCAGCAAACACCTCCCTAAACAAAGGCCCAGCCCTATCTGGGCTCCGACTCACAGGTTTTTCCTACAGGAAAACCCTATGACCCCAGAAAACCCTGCTGCAGCACCCAGCCAACCAGTTCATGCCCACGGTGTCAGGAACATCCCTGTCTCCCCCAGTGAAGCCTGATGGGCTTTGTTCTTACCACAGCATCCAGGAACTTGACGCAGCGTGAGAGCTCGGGCCGTGTCTCACAGAACTGCCGGAAGAGCATGTGCCCAATGGGCTGCTTCTCACACAGACTGTGGTAGTCCCGCTCTGCAAACGAGGAGAAGGTCACACTGCCAAATCCCAAAGGAGCAGTGCCAGTCCACCACCCTGGCCAGGCAGCAGTGGGGTACTGTGACTCCTCAGCTGGGCTGCTGACAGGTGGCACCAGCCTGAGACTCCCAGGAGAGTGAAGCACACCGAGTGGGACAAGGGAGGCTGCTGAGGTTTTACATTCCCTTATGAAAGACCCTCTTCCCTGAAAGAGGATTCACCTGCTGTTCTGTTCAGCCTGAACCTCTTGTTCTTAGCAAAGGATCTCCATAACAGTTGCTTGCCTAAAGGCTTTCTCCTCCCTCCATAGAGATCGACCAACTACTCCAGACACACAACTTTCCTTGGAACATGAGGAACACACCAAGCTTATCTCAAGGCAGATCTTCCAGGCCAAGAGTTGTTCTGATGACTCCTTCAAACCACTTGTATTCCCAAAGGCCCTGCTGGAAGCAGCAGCATCAAAATGGGAGGCACCATTCCCACAGAAACCTTGCTGATGTGCACACAGCAGTCAGAACTCCCCACTCCATGGGACAGCCACTTGCTTGTGTATCAACTCCTGCAGATTCCTCCTACCCCTCTCTGAACTCTGGCAGCCCAGGCACAAACTCCTTTGACAATCCAGAGCACTTTCAGATCTCTGCTTTTTTCCCCCCCTTCCACTCACGAGATGCTGTCTGATCACAGGCCAGAACACATTTCTGTGACAGCCACTGCCACCCAGAGCTGTGGGCTGCCTGCAGTGCAGATGTGCAGCCACCCAGGGGATCCCAGTGCTGGGTACTCCCAGCCTTCCCCTGCATCTACAGTAGTTTCTTCCGAGGAAGCTGCAGCTTCCTGAGGGTGCAGGAGAGTGCAGAGCCAGGCGGGCTGTGGTGGGGGAGGAGGTGGCCTCACCAGCTCCGCCGCACCAGCCGGTTTCCTTGTGTCTGCAGGGGAAGGAGTTCCCTCCAGCTGGGGAGGACCAGAATTTGCTGTCGGTGAGATCAGAAGCTTTCAGCAGCCCTGGTCGCTGCCCAGGCTCACACGAGGTTACTCCCTGTGGTCAGGGCACAAAAAGCTTAATTCTGCAGTGGGCAACCAGCCCAGTGTGCCCATGGTCCTGCCAAGACTCTGGAATAGGAAAGAAACGCCTTTCCAGCAGGCTGTGAGGTGAAAAGAAAGACACCCCAGCCAAAGAGTGCCCAAGCACAAGGAACAGGGTCATCTCTCCCATGGGAAAACCAAGAGAAGCTGCTGACACCTGGGTCAGAGCACTTCTCACGTGCCTCTCCGAGGGGAAGTGAGACACGCGTGGTGACAGCCAGTGGCTGCGAGGGACTTGCTTCCCAAATCTTCACAAGGACAGCAGACACAGAGACCACCAGCACGCACCGCTGGCAAACGGTGAAGTTCAGTGCTGGAAAACATCATGAGAGCCACTGGAAGGGTGGCTGCAGGCACAGAATGGACAAAAGCTTAGGGAAAGCTCTGCTGAGGGCATTGCAAGTCTAAGAGGCAGGAGGGGTTTGGATGGCCAAAATGGGAGCTGCAAGGAGAACCCAAGATGAAGCCCTGCTCAGTTCTCAGACCTTACTCCAGAGGGGCAGCCAGCAGCAAATCCAAGGCTGGAGTCTCCATACAGTAACATCTGACTATGAAGCCAGCCCTGAGAGATGGTGCATGGGTTGTGTGGCAGAGGGAGGTGGGGACAGCCTACACTGGGTTACAGTTGAGGGTTACAGTGTGGATGAGTGAGTCTGAGTTTCTCCAAGTACTACAGTTCCCAGGGGCCCAAAGGACTGCCAGGACTGGAAAACCTGGGCAGGGCAGAACTGGGAATTTGAGCTGCAAAAACCTCCCAAACCCATTAATTTCAGTGACACCTGTTTTGAAACAAGGCCAGTGCTGTGCCACTCTCCAGCTGGCAGTTGAATCCGGATTGAAAACTTAAACAAGCTCTCCTCTTCCCAGGAAGCAAAGCACTTGCACCCTCTGTGCCCCAAAACAATTTCACATGATCTCAGGACCAAGCCTGCTGCACAAACAACATTAAAACCATGAAAAGTACAAAGTACAGAATGAAAATGACAGGCCAAGCCCTGCTCAACACCAGTTCTCATCCATTCCACACAGCAAGAACCCAGTTTGCCTGAGAAGAGCTACTGCTTGAATGTTAGAAGCTGTGGACCTGAGCTGAATCCAGCCAGGGAGAACAGACAACATTAGCAGGACCTTTGTTATTTTTGCAAAGACACCCCAAAACTCTGCAGCGTGGAGCAGGTCTGTTTGCACACAGAAGGTGATGTTCCCCTAGAGAAGCCCATCAGTCTCACAGGTGTGTGGGGACATCATCAGCCACCCACCCACCCATCATTTCTTCCCTACACTCTGAACTCCAAGTAATCCTGGCTGGGATTTGCCCTCTTATGTGTCCCTGACACTCAGCTTGGGGTGCACAACTCCCACCCAGATATTCGCCCACCGTCTCCCACCGAGCCCTGCACCTCACCCAGGGTTTGCCGAAGGTCCTCGCAGAGGCTGATGTGAGGGAACTGCAGCATCTGGCGCCATTTCTTGCTCTTGCCTTTCCGGTTTCCTCCACCACCTGCAGGGCACACAAAATCAGTACCATGAGTCAGGAGGCAAAGGTGTCTGACAGCAGCCTAGCCTTGCCTGAGGAAGGAGCCTCTCTCAAAGTCCAGGCAAGGAAAACAAGACCAAAGCAGTACCACCATCTCATGGTGGGACAAAAGTGTTGGAGCCTCGATTGGAAATGGACAGACGAACCTCTGGTTGCTCAACAAATCCCAAACAAGAACATGAAGACCTTTCATGATGGGAGAATCCTACCACGTGCCAGAGTGTCCACAGCCACAGCAGTTCTTGGCTCCCAATCCCAACCCCAGCACCTCTGCATAATTAATCACTCCCCCAAGCCATGCCTGGCTTGGTGTGAAGCTCTTCCTGCTGCAGTAAAGATGTTCATGCACCTACTCATTCCAGACTGATTGCTTACTCCAGGGAGGGGCTCAAAGAGGGAGGACATGAAGCTGGGAGACAGGAATTCCTGCTCGAATCCTGGCTCCACAGACATACACTGCATTGCCTGGGGCTCATCACTTCAGTTTCCCACCTGTGAAGTGGGGACACTCCCATCTTTCTCCAGAGATAAGCCAGCCTCCGAAATCCAGATCCAAGAACCAGGCATTATTCCAGCTTCAGCTGCTGGAGTAAATGCCCAGTGCTGTAGGACAGGGTGGGAAAGTTTCTAGACAGACCAAAAACTTTACATCATAGCAAGCACTAAGTACTGATTGCTGTGATCAGCCAACCTCCAGGGATTGCTTTCCCAGTGCCAACACACACAATTTCCCACCTCTCTTTGGGAATCCATTAAATCACCCTGCCAAATTGGTCGGGCCAAGAGTTGGGCCCAAGGCCCAGCCTTCTGAAATCACAGAGGGGTTGAACATAATTTATCAGCTCTTGAGAAACACTTTCATAACACTTTCCTCCACTGCAGATGCAGTTCAGCCCCAAACCCTAGACACAGTCCCCCAGTATCCAGCTCCCTGTGCTACAGGAGGCCCCACACGGACAGTCAGGTGGGATGGGGCCATCCTGGTCAGCCTCATGAAGTGCCAGCCCCAAGTCCGAGCCCCTGGCATGCCGTGGGTCCCTGCACTGCATCTGCCCCGCACCAGCAGCTGGGCCACACGATTGTACAAACTCAGGAAGGAAGTGACTCAAGGGTAAGCAGGGCTGGAAGAAACCAGCGGCGCAGACACCTTCTTGTCAGCGACAGTGAAGCGGATGGGGGCAGCCAAATGAGGGCAGGGGAGGACAGGCCAGCCTCACCCCAAGAGAGCTCAAGGAAAGGCAGAGCAAAGCCCCACAGCACCCGGAGGTTGCATTTCCTTGAGTTGTTTGCTTTGAAAGGAGGCTCCAGCGCCCTTCACGAGCGGTTCTCCCCCGCCCTCCCAGCACCAAGGCCGACAGTCCAGAGGGGAGCTGGGCTCCTGCACAGCAACCTCCCAGCACCCCTGGTCTGGGCTTGGGGTAAGGGCTGGGCTGCCTCCACCCAGAGCTCACCAGGAGCAAGCTTCAGGGCTGGATGATGGATGAGAGCTGGTCTGCTGTCCCTCTGTCAGGGCAAGAGGGACAAGGATCCTTCACCTTCCTTAGGCCAGACCCAACACAGGGCATGGTCGTGCTGTGGCAGAAGCTGAAGGTGGCTGTCAGCAGCTCCTCAGCACATCCCAGCCCAGCTCTGCACTCCCACACCAACCTAGGAAGCTCCAAAAAGGCCAGGCTGGAGCAAAGAACCCAGCCCTGTTGGATCTGGCATGCAAAGTAGCTCTGTCCTGTCACAGAAGCTGTCTCAGCTCAATCCAGTGGCCACCACGGCCACCCAGCCACAGGTGGGACAAGCAGCACAGACACCTACAGCTCTCACAGCCCAAGAACCAGCTGGCACAAATGTGATGCTGGGCTGTTTCTGCCTGCAAACTGCCTGCTGTTGTCGAGGGAGAGGCACCAGCGGAGCACCAGGAGCAGCAGCCGTCCAGCACCTCGTGCTGCATCAGTGCCAAAACTCCATTCCCCAAGGGCACAACAGGAGCCAGTCTCCGGGTCACTCCATGTGAAGCTGGGCCTCGTGCCTGGAGGTCACAAACCCTGCTGCTTGGTTTTGAACCAAACCTTGCCACTATGAACCCGAACGTCATGGTCCACCACGGTCACCGTGCCAGGAGTGCTTACACTTAGCCTGGTTTTCAAGCAGCTTGGAAATGTTTCTGCCCGTGAAAATTTAATTTTGCTGCTTTCTGCTCCCACAAATCTAATCTCCAAAGCCCCTTAACTGGATTTCAGCGGGTCTCTCAGGCTCCAGGATGGCTCGGTCTGGCCAACCCCACGGCACAGTGGGGACCGTACTTCCCCACCTCGTACGTGATCTAATAAACCCATCGATGCCTGGCTGAAGCGGATCTGCTGTGCAAAGAACCGGGTTCCTGTGTGAGACTTCCCAGCCCCTCCTGAGGCTTCTCCACGCAGCTCGCCTGCATCTTCAGGGCAGCCCCGTTGCTGCCAGGCTGTATCCCACAGGGGGGCTTGGAATTCAGCCCTGGGGCAGTGGGAATGCTGCGGACCCGCAGCAGAGCTCCAGGAGCCCCGCAGATGGGGGCCGGGGCCGGTGTGAAGGCGGCGGACGGATGGGGCTCCCCGCCGCAGTTTCGGACTCGGCCCGTGAGTGGGAAGCAGCAATTTACCGGACTGAAATAATTTTTTTTTTTCTTTTACGGCACCCAAAGCTGCCTCTGCGCTGTTGCAGAGGAGCTGGAGCAGCCTCTGGAGTGGGCAAGGCGGGAGGCAGATGGGCCGCCCGGGAGGGAGCACAGCACCGGACAACCCCCACACCGGACGGGGGAGCCGAGCACAGCCCACGCCGCCACCTCCCCGCTCCCCGCCAAGGCCGCGATGCCCCGTGAGGGACGCCCCTGCCTGAGCCCCGGGGCGGCACAGCCGGGGCCGCAGTCCGGGCCTGTCGCCCGCCAGCTCCGGTGCCAGCGCCGATCACCTTCGCGGGCCTTGAGCAGGACGGGTTGGCGACGATGTTCTCCAGCTCCATGAGGCCCGCGGGCGCCGCAGACATCCCGCCGGCTCCGCTCCCCGCGCTCGGCCGCGCCGCCGACCCCGCCCGCCGCCGCGCCCCCCCGCCCCGCCCCCGGCGCCCGCCCGACCAATGCTGCCCTCGCTCCTCCCGCGCCGCGCTCCCATTGGTCAGATCCATCAGGAAGCCCCGCACCTACTCAGGGCACCGGCCCTCCCGGTGGCCCCGAGCGGTGCGGGGGAGGGGCCGGGGCCATAGCAGTGACGTAATCCGACGGGGAGGCGGGCGCTGAATTGGAGGGGGGGGGGCCGTGGAGATGTCACTCATGGGGTGCCGCCAACCGGATTGAGAGTCGAGGCCTCCCACCACGGGGAGCCCGCCTTTAACGTCATCCTGATTGGTACAGAGCTGCCATCAGCCGCAAGAACAAGTCGGGATAGGGCGTTGTTTTGTGGGTGGGGCCCAGCGAGTTCCCTATAAATAAGCGCCGGCGGCTCCATGAAAGCTGTGAAGGTGTCCCGGTTCCGAGTGTGGCCGGTTCTCATTGTCCCGGTTATGATACTGTTCCCTCAGGCGCGAGTCTCTCCTGCGGTGTCCCGTGCTCTCCTGCTCGACACCAGTTATTGTTTGGGGAGCCTCCGCAGCTTAGCAGCCTCAGGAAAGTCCGAGCAGCCACGGCGTGTTTCCCGGGTCTCGTCAGTCGCCGGTCACGGGTGTGGGTGACCCGAGCTCCGGTGTGCTGTGCCCGTGGTCACCGTGCGTGAAGGTTTGGGTTGTCTTAATATACCACTGCAGCTGACCCCTGACAGCTGTTCTGCGGGTTTGAGCTCCCACCAGGTCTGTCCACCAATTGTTCGCTCTAAAAAGCCATTTTTTAAAACTTATACCAAAATTAGCCACAGCGTTTACCCTGTGTGAAGATACAGCTGTGGTTGGTACGGAACCTCTCCCCGCATCATCCCAAGCAAACCAGTCTCTGCTTTCCCTTGCTGTACTCGAGGCATACCGCGATGGACCTGCAAGCCCCTCGGTCAACACTGCCCATCTCCCTGCCTCTCCTGGGCACAAAAAACTACTCCTTAAATCTTCTAACCAAGTGGTGTATGGCGCTTGTGCTGCACCTGGCTTTGGAAGTGAGGACATCACCTCGGCATTCCACGGCTTCTGTTCGCCCAGCACACAGGGGACAGCCCCCCTGGCTGCCCCAGGTGTGAGGTTTGTGGGCTGGCCAGGGCATGGTGGGAGATGATGGGCAGATCTTCAAACAGGTGTCGTAAGTGGCAGCCTGGCCGTGGCAGGAGAGAAGGGTTCATGTCCCCAGGCTGTAGTGAGGATGATAATAACACAAATTACTCCAGCACTCACTGTCTGTTCAGTCGGTACGCCCGTGGTCGCTGTGGTGTCTTTAGAATCCAAGGAAAATTCAGATGCACATCTTCAGGGTATGAATCTGCAGCGATTTAAGGAGGAGGCGGATGCTTTGCCCTGCACACCTTGGGGGTAATCTATACGTCACTCTGCCTGGAGGGATGAGCCATGGGTGAGAGCTCTCTTTTTAGAGTTGCTTTCCTTCCAAAGCTGGCATAGTTTATTTGAATTAAAATGAGAGACTCTGTTTCCCATCCATTGTCCAGCATTAAACCCTTGGGCTGCTATTTCTGTTTCGCCCACTGGCATTTGCAGCCAAGTTCCCATCTCTGAAAAAGTAGTTCATGGACAACGGGAGGCTGCTGGAGCCAAGCACAGTGTCCAGAGGATCCGATGTCCCCAACAGAATCCAGCAGAAGCTCAGGTGGGTAGGCTGCACTCTACTTTTTAGCTCTGTGGAGGGGATGACATGGTTGGAGGAGGGAGAGGGCTCGACCCCAAGATTGTTAGGAGCAGTAATTCAAAACAATCTTAGGAAATTGAAGAAAAAGACTAAAAAGGCAGGATGCAAATTCCAGGCAAGGCGCTGCCGTTGGGCTAAAACAATCAGCACCTCAAGGGGATCACTTTTCCAGTGGCACTGGAGTCACAGTGGCTCATGAGCACGCAGGAATAAAGCTCATGCTGTGGCACACGAAACAGAGAAACAGACTTGGTACCAAACCTGAATAGAAATGGCATGCTGCCAGGATATGGAGTTGACTGCTCAACAGATCTGCTGTGACCAGGCGATGTGCTGGGATGGGGATTGCAGTGGGAGATGCTAGTGAGGGGGCTTCTCCTAACACCACCAGTCGGGTGAAAGAGGGGGCCAGGTGCTCCCAACACTCATCCAGCCATCAGGATTTATGTTTCAGGAATCAGTCTGAAATCTCCCTTCACTGGCTCAGATTTTGTGCTTGATACGCCTGGTGGTTGCACTGCCCCAAGCAGGGGGGGACTCCTCGTGCCCCACTGCAGCTGGTCCGTGTCCCCTCCTACCTGCAGCACCCCGGAGCTGTGCTCATGCCCAGGAGAAACAGACAGTGCCTGGTACCCTGGCTGTCACCCAGGGTTGCTTGGCCAGAGCACTGTGGGACCCTGGGGTGCTGCCACAGGGCTGGTACCTCCAGGAGAGATGGCCTGGCCATGGGTATTTTTAGAAGCAAACTGTTGTTTAGTTGTGAGAAGGAGAATGGCGGCCAGGGGAGGGGAAGCTGTGCAGCAGTGATAGGGCAGTCCCCTTCCGCGGCAGTGCTGTTGGAGCTCCAGCCACTGGGATCAGGACACCTTGGGATTCAGCACTGGGGATCCATCCCACCTGATTTCCACTGGGAACCTCTGCTGACTCCAACGCTCCACACCACGAGCTCTCCCCAACATGGGGCAGCAGGCACAGTGATGGCCCAGAGCACATCCTCACTGCTGCAAGTACCCCATCCCATCCTGCCCCCATCCCTCCACCCCCCTAACCCCAGCTGAGCTGCACCCACCCCAAGGGGGCTGGAGGGGCTGGCAGCGGCCAGTGTTCCTTGGGGGGGACTCCAGCTCCAGGCGCCAGCGGCGTTTTTAGCCCAGAGAAAGTCCAATGTTGAGATTTTGCTATTTGAGCAGCAGCAAAGCTAGAAGTGGAGCAGCCCCTGACCCCGGGTGTCTGTGCAGAGCGAGGCAGGCAGGGCCAGGCAGGGTGGGTATGAGGGGCGGCTTTCGCCCCCCAAGGGGGATGCGGTTGCCCCCGGGTCTTCGACCCACAGCTTGCATCTGTGGCCTCTTGCCCCACGTCAGGCTGGGCTGGAGCCTCGTTCCCATGCGAATCCCATCTCTGCCACTCTCAAGGGAGAAACAGCCTTTACGGCACTTGGATTATCATTCCTCTATTCCCCCTGCAGCAAGATTCTCAGTACAGCCCTGAGCAGGATGTGGGAGCAGGATTGTCAGACCTGCAAACCCCTGCCAACCCCTGTACCCCCCTGTACCCCATGTGGGTTACGTAGTGTGCACTCACAGAGCCCCCCTGACACAGCCACAGCTGACGTGCTCCGGTCCCAGAGAGACAGCCTGGCAGAGAGGCTCAGACTGGATGCTGTGGTGGCACAGCCAGCTCAGCAAGTAGCCGGTGACACGGGCACATGGAGGGTTTGTCATCCTCACAGCAGCTGTGGTATCAATCCCCTGCGACAAGAGAGTGCTGGGGGGACACAACATTCAATCTGAGAGTGGGGAGGGATGGTACTCACTGGAGCGGCCACAGCAAGGTTGTCACCAGCAGCTGGAAGGCGTTCATTTGGGGATTGGGAGACAACAGATACTGGCAGTTGGTGCACATTCTGGGCTCCCTGGAGGCAGAAGAAGCCCAGCCCAGGCACAGCCTTTGGGATTTTTTCAATCCTGCTTTTCCAGAAGCACCTAGAGCTGGCACTCCTGGCACTGCCATCCAGGTCTGTGCGGGGCCAGGTTTTGTGTGTACGCTGAGCAGTGCTGTGAGGTCACGTTCCCCGTGTCCCAAGGGGCCCTAAGTGCGTTCGGTGGGGGACGGCGAGGAGCCGTCGGAAAGCGCAGGCACGGGAAGTCAGGTTGAAGAGGGTGTAGATGAGGGGGTTGACGCTGCTGTTGCAGTAGCCGATCAGAAAGAAAAAGTTAAAGAGGGGCTTGGAGACATGGCCAAGCCCTGCCCACAGAGAGCCCCCAGGCTGTAGGTGAAGAAGAAGGGGAAACAGCACAGCACAAAGGCACCCATCACCACGGCCAGCACGACGGTTTTTGAAGCGCGCTCCGCGCCCGCACCAGCCGGGCGTCGGACACAGCAAACCATCCTCTGGTGCTGGCCTCCGGCGCCGCACCCCGGCATCCCAAACACCCGGACACCTTTCCGTCACCGCTAGGCAGGGCGCGGGGATCGGCGGGCAGCGATCAGGGCGGGCCGTCCGCGAGCAGTCAGGCGTAGATGCGGCAGTAGACGGCGACCATGACGAGGCAGGGAACGAAGAAGCGAGGCGGCGCAGGAGGCCAGCACGTACCAGGTTCTCCTGCGCTCAGCTGGCACTACCCGCACGCCCGGGCCGCGGCCGAAGGAGCGGTGGCAAGTGCCAACAGGGCAGCCGCTGCCCAGACTGCCCGATTCATGCCCTTCACCCGCCGCGTGGCGGGCTGCGGCGCAGGTTGAGCCGTTTGCCGCGCGTGTGGAAAGCCCAGTAGCGGTCGAGGGCTGATGGCCAGAGGGCCCCGATGACGCGGTGACAGAGCAGCACGTCCAGCGCCAGGTAAAGGCTACACCACAATCACAAAAGTACCAGTAGCCCATCACCTCGGTTGGGCCACGCGAAGCGGCAGGACGAGGATGGCTACAAGGATTCTCGCCGAGGCCAGGGACACGAGGAAGAGTTCGGTTGGGCTTGCAGGGCCCGGCTGGTGGAGATGGCCAACCACCACCAGAGCGTTGCCCACCAGTGTGGCCAGCAGGATGAACAGGGCGGCCAGAACAAGATGAGCCCCGTGGCTGCCGGTGAGGTGGTGCACGCCGGTGCTGCTGCCGTTACCGGAGGTGTTGGGAAGATCACTGGCTGGCTCCATGCTGGCCAGCCCTCAAGCAGAGAAGCCCCATGGGGTTATCCCCCACCCTGCTCACCGGTCCTGAAGTGGCTGCGGGTGCATTCCCAGCATCCCTGAGTCCTGGGGGGTTCTCCTGGCTGCCGCCACTCCTTGCATGACCGGTCTGGTGGCGAGGTCGTCCTGGCCCAGCTGTTGACCTGGTGGCATTGCAGGACAGCAGCAGTGCGGGAACAGAGAGGCTCCCACGCAGCGCTGCTCGTCTCTGCTGGTCCCAGTTCCGGAAGAGGAGGGCGGGCGGGAAGGAGGGAGGGAGGGAAGGCGTGGGCCGATTATCACTGGCAGAACCCAAACATCGTGGGCAGTGGGAGAAGCTGTTATTGCCACTTAAAGGGCTCCCTTCAGGGTCACCATGGCAGAAGGGATTCAGCCACGGTGCCAGGCTGCCTGGTGGATGAGGGGCATTGCCCAACCATGCCAAGTCATCATTCTGCTGATCCCAGCAGCACCGCAGCAGCCCAAAACCCCGCCTTGGCTGCCCCGTGCTGTGCTCCACTCATCTGCTGCTGCGGCATACAGATGGGGCACTATATGGGACCCTGCCAGCTCAGCCCTTTCAGGGACAAGGTGGGGAGAAGAAGATGCTGGCCTGTGACAGCTCAGTTACAGGTGGCTACAGACATCAGGGTTTAGCTGTGGCATCATCACTATGGCCTCACAGCACGAGCCTAATGTTTGGTTTTTTGTGTCCCCAGCAGCAGCTGGGCTGAGCAATGGGTGTTGTGTAAGAAATAGGGAGCATGGTGGGTGTGCGGTACCTGTGACAGCAGCGGTTTGCAGAGGCAGGACCCAAAGAGACACAAAACAGGGGCTCGCTCCATGTGGGCACTCGCCCCTTATAGACAGCAGCTTCCGCTTAGCAGGAATGGTGGGCAACCAGCGGCCAAGGAGCAGCAGATCGGGCGTGCATACCAGCTAGAGCCGTGTGGCTCCGTGCGGGGAGAGGGCACGGGAGCCCACCAACACCGTGGGGCTGGCATCTCCTCGGGGTAGGAGAGGGCGGGGTTGTCCAGCCCCAGCCTGGCATTATCTCGGGGAGCACCCTCGGTTCCTCCCAGCCTCGGGGATGCGGCAAGCGATCAGTGAAGCACAGGGTGGACTGGGGATGAGGCGGTCGAGGGGGGGGGGGGGGGCGCCCACCCCAGCGAGGGCAACAGCGGGGAGGAAGTCCCAGGTCTGCGCCACTTGGGCAGGCGCCCGGGGCGTCGTGCCCTGCAGCGCGTTCACCAGCCCCACGAAAGAAGAGGAGGCGAGGAAGGGCGCGCCCACCCCCCCCACAAACGCACGCCAGCCGCATGGAGATGCCGAAGATGAGGGGAAGGGCAGCAGGAGGAGCAGATGAGAGGTACAGCACGGCAAACCAGCGGTACTGGCCGTGCGCTCGCCAGCGCCTGGCCATGCGGTATGGGCAGGCGGAGTGAAGGGCAGTGGGTACCACAGCAGGATGCCCGAGGATATTGAAGAAAGAAGTGGCACAGAGCAATCTGAAAGGATGGTATCCCCATCAGGAGGCAGGTGGCTTCCCCTCGCTCCTGCCCGGCCTGGGTGACCACAATCCAGCCTAGCCGGCCCTGAGCGACTGTACCTGGAAGGAGCTGGCAGCTTCAGTCCCCTGGGTGGCCAGGGCAGCCAGGATGGCAGTGGTGGTGGTGACCAATGTTTGAGCCCCAGGGTCAGTGGGTAGGCACGCTCAAATGCTGATCACCCCAGGCCTGCGGGAGAGGCACCTTCTGGTCCATCATCTTAGTGCTTGGCAGTGCCATCCCCATGCTCTCCCAAGGAGGCACGGCTCCTTTTTGTTCCTCTGAGTGCTTTAGCACCACAGGCCAGAGGAGGGCACATGGCAGGGGTGGGATGAGGAATAGCTGGGACTCAACGATCAGGGGGTGTGAGGCTGAGGTGAAGACAGAGATGACTTCTGGCACCACGAAGGGTCACCAAGCACCACCACCAGGCGAAGTACCCGGGAGCCAGCTGAGCGGATGTGGGAGGTCTGCCATGGCACCGGCATGGACAAAACGGAACTTGGGCATGGGACACATCAGTGTCTTGGGGTTCAGGGAAAGCCAGGGACAGGTTGAGGGATGGCAGGTGGAGATCGGGTATGGGTGGGCCATAGGATATGTCGGTCCCCATTGAACTCACAGTTGTTGAGGACCTTCTGGATGGGCTTGGCAACCGCCCTTGAGCAGGGAGTGGAGGAGTTTGACCAGGAGGATGAGGCAGGTGCAGAGCACGACAAGGGACCACAGCCAGCAGCACCAGACCCACAGCCAGGTCAGGCAGTGGTGTTGTCGGTTGAAGCGTGCTCACCTGCCCCACAGCACGGCTGGGAAGGGGCTGGGGCTGGCCCGGCCCCGCTCACCAACTACCCCCACACACAGCCCCACACCTGGATCCCCAGCTCAACAATCTCCCAGCCCTGCCCCACATCATGAGTCCAACACTCTCCATACAAGTAAAACCCCAGCACACTTGTACCTCCCCAGCCCGTATCCTCCAGCGTGCCCCAACCCTGCCCGAAGCCATCCACACCAACTCAAACTTCTGCCTGTGACGTTGTGGGGCCTCCCGATTGCCCCTTAGTGCGCAGTGGGGGGGGACGTGCAGTGGGGGGGGGCCCAAGCCCCACAGTGGCCACTGCAGGTAGGAAGGTGGGCTACAGCTGGCCCCACAGTTGGTCCTCAGCCAGCCTTGCCCACCACCCATCCTCTGGGGTTTGTTGGTGGCCCCATCAGGCCCATGGGCCCCTCACCTGTGGGGATCGTAGGCCACACCAGACACGGATGAGGCTCCGGTCTTGCGCAGGCTCTCGTCCCCTGTCGCGATGCCCGTTATTCACAGGACTTGTCCAGGCTGCAAACAACACACGTGTTGGAGAGGGCACTGGGGGCTAAAAGCACCCACAGGTGAGGACATCTTCACGGCATGGGAGGACCCATGCCAGCCTGGGGACGCTGGATACAACTGCCATTAAAGGGACACCAGTGCGGGGACACTCAACCACCAGCCTGGGGCACAACACGCTGGCGAACACAACAGCTAAGGAGACATGGATGAGGAGCGTGGTGAAGGGCTCTGTGATGATATTCAGCAGGTCAGGGGCCTCTTTCCCGCTGCGGATGTTGAAGGTGGCCACAACCAGGTGGGGTGACGTTGGTGCAGGTACCAATCACCACCTCCAGTGGCCGCAGCAGCACCAGCACCGGACAGCAGTGAAGCAGTTCGTGCACAGTTTGGCACCGGCGAAGGCCTCTGCAGAATGAAGGAGACGGTGGCATGAGGTGGTACTTAGGAGCCCCCCCAGCCCCACAAGTGTCCTCGACCCATCCACTCTCACCGTTTGAACTCACTGCGGGTAAACAGCCTTGCATGAGGGCCACCACGATGGTGATTGGTGACCGAGGTGCCGATCGATGTGGAGCCCATCTATGATGGGGATGGCAGCGCGAAACCTCCAGCACTGGGGACAGAGACCTGCTAGCCTTGATGGCCTGGCTCAGGGTGACCCCACACAGCCATCCTCGCCCTCACAGCCTCAGTTCCCCAGCCGCCTCAGGGCACACGCACACCCTGAGGAGACCATGCTGACGTGATAGGGTGGAGGTGGAGGAGCTCGCACCAGCACAGTCACAAGGAAGCCCACCACCAACCCAGCCACTGGATTGGAGAGGATGGCATATCTTGAAGATGTCCCCCGCACACCTTGCCCTGCAAAGAGAATGTGAGCGCAGGGTGATGGCAATTGCCAGGGCACCAGGTTCCCAGGAGCCTGGCCACCCTACAACTCCAGCCAGCTGGAAGGCAGAGCGAGCAACGGTCAGAGAGCCACGCAAGAGGTACAGGAACCCAAACTTCAGGGGCACCT
>CM031869.1:3185243-3215953 GCA_018697195.1 Certhia americana | reverse complement strand
ACGTTTTCCCAGGCTTTTCTTGAAAACTGGATCTCCGCAAACACCTCCCTAAACAAAGGCCCAGCCCTATCTGGGCTCCAACTCACAGGTTTTCCTACAGAAAACCTAGGACACAGAAAAACATGCTGCAGCACCCAGCCAACCAGTTCATGCCACGGTGTCAGGAACATCCTGTCTCCCCCAGGAAGCTGATGGGCTTTGTGTTCTACCACAGCACCAGGAACTGGACGCAGCGTGAGAGACTCGGGCAGTGTCTCACAGAACTGCGGAAGAGCATGTGCCCAATGGCGCTTCTCACACAGACTGTGGTGTCCCGCTCTGCAACGAGGAGAAGGTCACACTGCATCCCAAAGGGCAGTGCCGTCACACCCTGGCCAGGGCGGCAGTGGGGTACTGTGACTCTCAGCGGGCTGCGGACAGGTGGCCACCAGCCTGAGGGACTCCAGGAGAGTGAAGCACACGAGTGGGAAAGGGAGGGCTGCTGAGGTTTACATTCACTTATGAAAGAACCTCTTCATGGAAAGAGGTTCACCTGCTGTTCTGTTCAGCCTGAAGTGCTTGTTCTTGCAAAGGAGTCCATAAACAGTTGCTGCCTAAAGGCTTTATCTCCCTCCTATAGAGATCGGACAAACTACTCCAGACACACAACTTTCCTTGGAACATGAGGGAACACACCAAGCTATTCAAGGCAGATCTTCCAGGCAAGGTTGTCTGATGATCTCTTCAAACAACTTGATCCAAAGGCCGCTGGAAGCAGCAGCATCAAATGGGAGGCCCATTTCCACAGCAACACTTGCTGATGGTGCACACAGGTCAGAACGCCCAACTCAATGGGACAGCCAATTGCTGGTGTATCAATCCTGCAGGATCCTCATACCCCCTCTCTGAACTCTGGCAGCCCGGCACAAACTCCTGTGGACAATCCAGAGCACTTGCAGATTCGCTTTTTTCCCCCCTTCCAACTCACGAGGACGCTGCTGAGCACAGGCAGAACACATTTCGTGACAGCACTGCCAACCCAGAGCTGTGGGCTGAAGCTGATGCAGATGTGAGCACACCCAGGGGATCCCAGTGCTGGGTACTCCAGCCTTCCCTGATCTACAGTAGTTTCTCCCGAGGAAGCGGCAGCTTCCTGAGGGTGCAGGAGAGGCCAGAGCAGGCGGGCTGTGGTGGGGGGAGGAGTGGTCCTCACCAGCTCCGCCGCACCAGCCGGTTTCTTGTGGTCTGCAGGGGGAGGAGTTCCCTTCCAGCTGGGGAGGACCAGGAATTTGTGTCGGTGAGACAAGAAGCTTTCAGCAGCCCTGGTCGGCCAGGCTCACACGAGGTTACTCCCTGCTGGTTCCCTCCAGAGGAACACAAAAGCTTAATCTGCAGTGGGCAACCAGCCACAGTGTGCCCCTGGGTCCTGCCCAGACTCGGAATAGGAAAGGAAAACGCTTGTCCAGCAGGCTGTGAGGTGAAGAAAAGACACCCAGACAAAGAGTGCCCAAGCACAAGGAACAGGGTCCTCTCTCCCATGGGAAAACCAAGAGAAGCTGCTGAAACCTGGGTCAGAGCACTTCTCACGTGCCTCTCCGAGGGGAAGTGGACACGCTGGTGAACCAGCCAGTGGCTGCGAGGGGACTTGCTTCCCAAATCTTCACAGGACACAGAACAGAGAACACCAGCGCGCCACGCTGGCAAACGGTGGAAGTTCAGTGCGGAAAACATCATGAGAGCCACGGAAGGGCGCAGGCACAGAATTGGACAAAAAGCTTAGGGAAGCTCTGCTGAGGGCATTGCAAGTCTAGAGAGGCAGGAGGGGTTTGGATGGCCCCAAAATGGGAGCTGCAAGGAGCACCAAGATGACGCCGCTCAGTTCTCAGACCGTACTCCAGAGGGGCAGCCAGCAGCAAATCCAAGGCTGGAGTTCATCCCGTAACATCTGATTATGAAGACAGGCCCTGAGAGATGGTGCACCGGGTTGTGGGGAAGAGGGAGGTGGGGACAGGCCTACCCGGGATGCGTGTAGCTGAGGGTTACGTGTGGATGGCTGAGTGATGCTGAGTTTCTCAAGTTTCAGTTCCAGGGGCACCAAAGGAACTGCCAGGAACTGGAAAACCTGGGCGGGAAGAAATGGGAATTGAGCTTGCAAAACCTCCAAAACATTCGTTTCAGTGACACCTGTTTGCAACGAGGCAGTGCTGTTGCCACTCTCCAGCTGCAGTGATCGGATTGAAAAACTTAACAAGATATCTCTTCCCAGGAAGACAAGCACTTGCACCCTCTGTGCCCCAAAACAATTCACATGATTCAGGACCAAGCATGCTGCACAAAACCATTTGAAAAACCGCTGAAAAGTACAAAGTACGAATGAAAATGACGCCAAGCCTGCTCAACACCAGTTTCATCCATTCCACACAGCAAGACCCCAGGTGCTGAGAAGGTTATTGCAGAATGTTAGCAGCTGTGAAATGGCTGATCAGCCAGGGAAGAACAGACAACATTAGAGGACCTTGTATTCTTGACAAAGACACCCCCAAACAAAGAAAAAAATCTGCAGCGTGGAGCAGGTCTGTTTGCACACAGAGTGATGTTCCCCTAGAGAAGCCATCAGCTCACAGGGTGTGGGGACATCATAGCCCCACCCACCCCACCCTATATTTATTCCATAACACTCTGAACTCAAGTAATCCTGGCTGGGATTTCGCCCTCTATGTGTTCCCTGCCACTCAGCTTGGGGTGCACCAACTTCTCACCCAGATATTCACCCACTGTCTCCCCGAGGCCCTGCACTCACCCAAGGGTTTGCGAAGGTCCTCGCAGAGGCTGATGTGAGGGAAAACTGCAGCATCTGCGCCATTTCTTGCTCCTGGCATTTCGGTTTCCACCCCTGCAGGGCACACAAAATCAGTACCATGAGTCGGAGGGCAAAAGGTGTCTGACCGGCAGCCTAGCCTTGCCTGCAGGAAGGAGCATCTCTCAAGTACAGGAAAGGAAACACAAGACCAAAGCAGTACCACCATCTCTGGTGGGACAAAGTGTTGGCGCATCACTTGGAAATGGACACACGAACTCGGGTTGCTCAACGAACATCCCAACACGAACATGAAGACTTTCATGCTGGGAGAATCCTACAACGTGCAGAGTGTCCACCGCCACAGCAGTTCTTGACTCCCAATCCTAACCCAGCACATCTGCATAATTATCACTCCCCAAGCCATGCTGCTGGGTGTGAGCTCTTCCTGCTGCAGTAAAGATGTTCATGCACATACTCAATTCCAGACTGCTTGAGTTACCCAAGGGGGGGCTCAAAGAGGGAGCGAATGTGTGAAGCTGGGAGACAGGAATTCCTGCTCAAATCTGGCCCACAGACCTACATGCATTGATGGGGGCTCATAACTCAGTTTCCACCGTGAGGGGGACACTCCATCTTTATCCAGAGATAAGCCAGCCTCCGAAATCCAGGCCAAGAACCAGGCATTACTCCAGCTTCAGCATGCGGGAGTAAATGACCAGTGCTGAGGAAGGTGGGAAAGATTTCTAGACAGACCAAAACTTTAAATCATAGCCAACACTAACGTACTGATGCTGGATCAGCCAAACTCCAGGGATGCTTTCCCAGTGCCAACACACACAATTTCCACTCTCTTGGGAATCCATTAAATCACCCTGCCAAATGGCGGGCCAAGAGTTGGGCCCAAGGCCCAGCCTTCGAACTCACAAGAGGGTGAACATAATGATCACCTGTGAGAACCACTTTCATAACACTTTCCTACCACTGCAGATGCAGTTCCGCCCCAAAACCTAGGACACAGTCCCAGTATCCAGTCCTGTGCGCAGGACGGCCCCACACGGGGACAGTCAGGTGGGATGGGGCCATCCTGGTCAGCCTCATGAAGTGCCAGCCCCTAAGCCCGGCACGCTGGCACGCACGTGGGTCCCTGCACTGCATCTGCCCGACAGAAGCTGGGCAAAACGATTGTACAAAACAGGAAGGAAGGACTCAAGGGTAAGCAGGGCGGAAGAACCAGCGGCGTAGACACCTTCGTGTCAGCGAAGTGACGGGATGGGGGCAGCCAAATGAGGTAAGGGGAGGACAGGCAGCCTCACCCCAAGAGAGCTCACGGAAAGGCGAGCAAAGCACCCACAGCCCCGGAGGTTGCATTTCCTGAGTGTTGCTTGGAAAGGAGGCTCCAGCGCGCCTTCACGAGCGGTTCTTCCCCGCCCCTCAGCACCAGCCGACAGTCCGAGGGGAGCGGCTACTGCCACAGCAACCTCACCAGCACCCGGGTCTGGCTAGGGGTAATGGATGGGATGACTCCACACAGAGTCCCCAGGAGCCAAAGCTTCAGGGATGGATGCTGGATGAGAGATGGTCTGCTGTCCCTCGTGTCAGGGCTAAGAGGGGACACGGATCCTTAACCTTCCTTAGGCCAGGAACCCAACACAGGGCTGGTCATGCTGTGGCAGAAGCTGAAGGGGTTGTCAGCAGCTCCTCAGACACCCCAGCTCAGCTCTGCACTCCCACACCAACCGAGGAAGTCTCCAAGAAGGGGCCAGGTGGAGCAAAGAACCCAGGCCCTGTTGGATCTGGCATGCAAAGTAGCGTTGTTTCCTGTCACAGAAGCTGTTCAGCTCAATCCAGTGGCCACACAAGGCACCCCAGCCACAGGTGGGACAAGCAGCACAGGACACCTACAGCTCTCACAGCCCAAGAACACAGATGGACACAATGTGCGCTGGGCTGTTTTGCCTGCAAACTTGCATGCTGTTGTCAGGGAGAGGCACCAAGCGGAGTCCCAGCGAGACAGCAGCCGTCCAGCCACTAGTGCGCATCCGTGCCCAAAACTCATCCCCACGGCACAACAGGCGCCAGTCTCCGGGGTCCATCCATGTGAGCTGGGCCCTCGTGGCCTGGAAGGTCACAAAACCCCTGCTGCTTGGTTTTGAACCAACCTTGCCACTGAACCCGAAGTCATGGTCACCCCGCGTCACCGTGCCGGAGTGCTTACAATTAGCCTGGTTTTCAAGCAGCGTGGACAAATGTTTCTTAACCGTGTAATTTAATTTCTGTGCTTTCTGTCCCAAAAATCTATCTCCAAAGCCCTTAACTGGAATTTCAGAGGGTCTCTACAGGCAACAAACACGCGCAGTGGCCCCCGGTCTGGCCCAACCCCAGGCACAGTGGGACCGTACTTCCCCACCTCGTTACGTGTTTTAATAAACCCATCCATGCTGCTGCAAGGAGTTTCTGGCAAAGAAAACCGGGTCCTGTGTGAGGACTTCCCAGCCCCTCCTGAGGCTTCTCCACCGCAGCTAGCCTGATCTTCAGGGCGCTCCGTTGAGCAGGCTGTATCCCCCAGGGGGGGTTGGAATTCAGCAATGGGGCAGTGGGAATGCTGCGGGCCGCAGCAGAGATCACAGGAGCCCCGCAGCTGGGGGCCGGGCCGGGTGAAGGCGGCGGACGGGATGGCCTCCCCGCCGCATTTTCGGACTCGGCCCGTGAGTGGGAAGCAGCAATTTACCGGACTGAAAAAATTTCTTTTTTTTTTTTTTTCTCCACGGCACCCCAAAGCTGATCTGCGCTGTTGCAGAGGAGATGGGCAGCCTCTGGAGTCGGGTCAACGGC
This sequence comes from Certhia americana, assembly GCA_018697195.1. Lineage (NCBI taxonomy): Eukaryota > Metazoa > Chordata > Aves > Passeriformes > Certhiidae > Certhia > Certhia americana. The sequence goes on along the minus strand of CM031869.1, from coordinate 3,210,342 downwards.
GGGAGGCAGATGGACGCCGGGAGGGAGACAGCCCGGAAAAACCACACCAACCGACGGGGGAGCCGAGCAAGCCGCGCACGCCACCTACCCCCGCTCCGCAAGGCCGCATGCCCGTGAGGGACCGCCAAGGCGAGCACCGGGGCGGCACCGCGGGGCCCGCCCCAGTCCGGCCTGTCGCCCGCAGTCCGTGGCCAGCGCACGCTCACCTTCGCGGACGTGAGCAGGAACGGTGTGGCGACGATGTCTCAGCTCCAAAGGGCCGCGGGCGCGCCGCCTTCCCGCCGGCTCCGTCCCGCGCTCGGCCCGCGCCGCCGTCCCCCGCCCGCGCAGCCGTCCGGCGCCCCGCAACAGGCGCACCGGCCACGACCAATGCCTGCATCGCTCTCCCGCGCGCGCTCCCATGGTCCGTCCATCAGGAAGCCCCGCCCACTCAGGATGCCACCGCACTCACGGTGGCACCGAGCGGTGCGGCGGGAGGGGCGGGGCCATAGCGCAGGACCGTAATCCGAAGCGCTGACTGGACGGGGAGGCGGGCGTGATTGGAGGGCGAGATGTAAATCATGGGGGCGCCGCCACCGGATTGAGGTCGAGGCCTCCACCACGGGGAGCCCCGCCCGTCAGTCATCTGATTGGGTAGGAGCTGCCACTCAGCCGCAAGACAAGTCGTGATAGGGCGTTGTTTGGTGGGTGGGGCCCAGCGGTTCCCTATAAATAAGCGCCGGGGCTCCATGAAAGCTGTGAGGGTGTCCCGGTTCCGAGTGTGCCGGTTCTCATTGTTCCGGTTCTGATACTGTTCCCTCAGGCGAGAGTCTCTCTGCGGTGTCCCGTGCTCTCCTGCTCGAACCAGTTATGTGTTTGGGGAGCCTCCGCAGCTTCGCAGCCTCAGTAAAGTCCGAGCAGCCACGTGTGTTTCCCCGGTGTCTCGGTCAGTCCCGGTCACGGGGTGGGTGACCCGAGCTCCGGTGCTGTGCCCGTGGTCACCGCTGCCGTGAAGGTTTGGGTTTTCTCATATCCCACTGCAGCTGACCCTGACAGCTGTTCTGGTGTTTGAGCTCCCACCAGTTTCTTTCCACCAATTGTTCGCTCTAAAAGCCATTTTTTAAAACTTATACCAAAATTAGCCACAGCGTTACCCTGTGTGAAGAAAAGCTGTGGTACGGGAACCTCTCCCCGCCTCATCCCCAGCAAACCAGTCTCTGCTTTCCCTGCTGTACTCGAGCATCCCGCGATGACCTGCCAGCCCCTCGGGTCACCTGCCCATCTCCCTGCCTCTCCTGGGCACAAAACTACTCCTTAATCTTCTTAAACCAAGTGGTGTCTGCCCTGCTTTGTGCTGCACCTGGCTTTGGAGTGAGGACATCACCTCTGCCTTCCCACGGCTTCTGTCTCTTTTCCAGCCCACAGGGGACAGCCCCTGGCTTCCCCAGGTGTGAGGTTGGTGCTGGCCAGGGCATGGTGGAGATGATGGGCAGATTCTTCAACAGGTGTCTGTAAGTGGCAGCCTGGGCCCGTGGCAGGAGAGAAGGGTTCATGTCCTCAGGCTGTAGTGAGGATGATAATAACACAAATTACTGCCAGCACTCACTGTCTGTTCAGTCGGTACCGCCCGTGGTCGCTGTGTCTTTCAGCATCCACTGAAAATCAGATGTCACATCTTCAGGGTATGAATCTGCAGCGATTATAAGGAGGAGGAGGATGCTTTGCCCTGCCACACCTTGGGGGTAATCTCTCTGTCACTCTGCCTGGAGGGATGAGCTCATGGTGTGAGAGCTCCTCTTTTAGAGTTGCTTTCCTTCCAAAGCTGGCATATGTTTATTTTGAACTTAAAATGAGATGACTCTGTTTCCATCCATTTCCAGCATTAACCCTTGGGCTGCTATTTTCTGTTTCCTCCCACCTGGCATTTTGCAGCACCGTTCCCATCTCTGAAAAGAGTCATGGGCAACGGGAGGCTGCTGGAGCAGCACCAGTGTCCAGAGGATCCTGATGTCCCCAACAGATCCAGCAGAAGCTCAGGTGGTAGAGCTGCCACTCTACTTTTTAGCTCCGTGGAGGGGATGACATGGCTAGAGAGGGAGAGGGCTCTGACCCAAGCTTGTTGGGAGAGTAATTCAAAACAATCTTAGGAAATTGAAGGAAAAGCCTGAAAATGCAGGATGCAATTCCAGGCACAGGCGCTGCAGTTGGGCTACAACAATCAGCACCTCAAGGGGATCCACTTTTCCAGTGGCACTGGAGTCACAGTGGCTCATGAGCACAGCAGGAATAAAGCTCATGCTGTGGCACACGAAACAGAGAAACAGACTTGGTACAAACCTGGAATAGAAATGGCTGCTGCAGGGATATGGAGTGACTTGCTCAACAGATCTGCTGTGACCAGGCTGATGTGCTGGATGGGGATGCAGTGGGAGATGCTTAGTGAGGGAGCTCTTCCTAAGCACCCCAGTCGGGTGAAGAGGGGGGCCAGGTGCTCCCAACACCTCATCCAGCCCTCAGGATTTGATGTTTCAGACATCAGTCTGAATCTCCCTTCACTGGCTCAGATTTTGCTCTGATACGCTGGTGTTGCACTGCCCAAGCAGGGGGGACTCCTCGTGCCCCACTGCAGCTGGTCCCTGTCCCCTCCTACCCTGCAGCACCCCGGAGCTGTACTCATGCCCAGGAGAACAGACAGTGCCTGGTACCCTGGCTGTCACCCAGGGTGCTTGGCCAGAGCACTGTGGGACCCTGGGGTGCTGCCACAGGGCTGGTACCTCCCAGGAGAGCTGGCCTGGCCACTGGGTATTTTTAGAAGCAAAATGTTGTTTAGTTGTGAGAAGGAGAATGGTGGCCAGGGGAGGGGAAGCTGTGCAGCAGTGATAGGGCAGCTCCTTCCGCAGGCAGTGCCTGTGGAGCTCCAGCCACTGGGATCAGACACCTCTGGGAGTCAGCACTGGGATCCATCCCAACCTGATTTCACTGGGAACCTCTGCTGACTCCAAAGCTCACACCACGAGCTCTCCCCACATGGGGCCAGCAGGCACAGTGATGGCCCAGGCATCCTCACTGCTGCAAGTACCCCCATCCCATCCTGCCCCCCATCCCCTCCAACCCCCTAGACCCCAGCTGAGCTTCACCCACCCCAATGGGGGCTGGAGGGGCTGGCAGAGGCCAGTGTTCCTTGGGCTCCAGCTCCCAGGCGCCAGCGGCTGTTTTTAGCCCAGAGAAAGTCCAATGTTTTGAGATTTTCTATTTTGAGCAGCAAAGCTGAAGAAGTGGAGCAGCCCCTGACCCCCGGGTGTCTGTGCAGAGCGAGGCAGGCAGCCAGGCAGGGTGGGTGAGGGGCGGCTTCTGCCCCCCAAGGGGGATGTGGTTGCCCCCGGGTCTTCGCCCCACAGCTGCCTCTGTGGCCTCTTGCACGTCAGGCTGTGCTGGAGCCTGTTCCCATGCGATCCCATCTCTGACACTCTCCCAAGGGAGAACAGCCTTTCCGGCACTTGGATATCATTCCTCTTTCCCTCCTGCAGCAAGATCTCAGTACAGCCCCTGAGCAGGATGTGGGGAGCAGGATGTCAGACCTGCAACCCCTGCAACCCCTGTACCCCACTGTGGATACGTGTGTGCACTCACAGAGCCCCCATGACACAGCACAGCTGACGTGGTCCCAGAGGAGACAGCCCTGGCAGAGAGGGCTCAGACTGGGCTGCTGTGGTGGCACAGCCAGCTCAGCACAGTGCCGGTGACACTGGCACATGGAGGGTTTTGTCTCCTCACAGCAGCTGTGGTATCCATCCCCTGCACAAGAGAGTGCTGGGGGACACAGACATTCATCTGAGAGTGGGTAGGGATGGTACTCACTGGAGCTGCCACAGCAAGTTGTCACCAGCACTGCTGGAAGGCATTCATGTGGGGTGATGTGGGAGACAACAGATACTGGCAGTTGGTGGCACATTCTGGGCTCCCTGGAGGCAGAAGCCAGCCCCAGGCACAGCCTTTGGGCTCATTTTATTCAATCCTGCTTTTCCAGAAGCACCTCGAGCTGCACTCTGGCACTGCCATCCAGGGTCTGTGGTGGGGCCAGGTGCTGTGTACGCTGAGCAGTGCTGGGGGTCACGTCCCCAGTGTCCCAATGGGTCCCTAAGTGCGGTTCCGGTGGGGGACGGCGAGGAGCCGTCGGAAAGCAGCACGGAAGTCCCGGTTGAAGAGGGTGTAGATGAGGGGGTTGACGCTGCTGTTGCAGTAGCCGATCCAGAAGAAAAAGTTAAAGAGGGGCTTGGAGACATGGCAGCCCTGCCCACAGAGAGCCCCCAGGCTGTAGGTGAAGAAGAAGGGGAACCAGCACAGCACAAAGGCACCCATCACCACGGCCAGCACGACGGTGAAGCGCCGCTCCCGCGCCCGCACCAGCCGGCGTCGACACAGCAACACGCTCTGGTGCTGGCTCCGGCGCCGCCATCCTGGCATCCCAACACCCGACACCTTTCCGTCACCGCTGGCGGGGCGCGGGGAGCGGGCAGCGAGCAGGGCGGCCGTCCGCCGAGCAGTCAGGCGGTAGATGCGGCAGTAGACGGCGACCATGACGAGGCAGGGAACGAAGAAGGAGGCGGCGCAGGAGGCCAGCACGTACCAGGTCTCCTGGCTCAGCTGGCACTCCCGCCCGCCCGGCCGCGGCCGCAGGAGCGGTGGCAGTGCCACCAGGGCCGCCGCTGCCCAGACTGCCCCGATCATGCCCTTCACCCGCCGCGGGCTGCGGCGCAGGTTGAGCCGTGCCGCGCGTGTGACAGCCCAGTAGCGGTCGAGGCTGATGGCACAGAGGTGCCCGATGGACGCGGTGCAGAGCAGCACGTCCAGCGCCAGGTACAGGCTACACCACAATCCACCAAAGTACCAGTAGCCCATCACCTCGTTGGCCAGCGAGAAGGGCAGGACGAGGATGGCTACAAGGATGTCTGCCGAGGCCAGGGACACGAGGAAGAGGTTCTGTGGGGCTTGCAGGGCCCGGCTGGTGGAGATGGCCACCACCACCAGAGCGTTGCCCACCAGTGTGGCCAGCAGGATGAACAGGGCGGCCAGCAAGATGAGCCCCGTGGCTGCAGGTGAGTGTGGGGCACTGCCGGTGCTGCTGCCGTTACCGGAGGTGTTGGGAAGAGCACTGGCTGGCTCCATGCTGGTCCAGCCCCTCAAGCAGATGAAGCCCCATGGGGCTTTCCCCCACCCTGCTCACCGGTCCTGAAGTGGCTGCGGGTGCATTCCCAGCATCTCTGAGTCCCTGGGGGGTTCTCCTGGCTGCCACCACTCCTGCACTGACCTGGTCTGGTGGCGAGGTCGTCCTGGCCCAGTGGTTGCCCGGCTGGGCATGCAGGACAGCAGCAGTGCCGGGAACAGAGAGGCTCCCACGGCAGCGCTGCTGTCTCTGCTGGTCCCAGTCCGGAGGAGGGCGGGCGGGAAGGAGGGAGGGAGGGAAGGGTGGGCCGATATCACTGGCAGAAACCCAAACATCTGTGGGCAGTGGGAGAAGCTGTTATTGCCACTTAAAGGGCTCCCTTCAGGGTCACCATGGCAGAAGGGATTCAGCCACGGATGCCAGGCTGCCTGGTGGTGCAGAGGCATTGCCCAATCATGCCGAGTCATCATTCTGCTGATCCCAGCAGCACCGCAGCAGCCCAAAACCCCGCTTGGCTGCCCCGTGCTGTGCCTCACTCATATGCTGCTGTGGCATACAGTGGGGCACCGTGGACCCTGCCAGCTCAGCCCTTCAGGGACCAGGTGGGGAGAAGAAGATGCTGCCTGTGACAGCTCAGTACAGGTGGCTACAGACATCAGGGTTTAGCTGTGGCATCATCACTATGTGCCTCACGGCACGAGCCTAATGTTTGGTGTGTCCCCAGCAGCAGCTGGGCTGAGCAATGGTGTTGTGTAAGAAATGGGGAGCATGGTGGGTGTGGGGTACCTGTGACAGCAGGGCTTGCAGAGGGAGGACCCAAAGAGACACACACAGGGGTGTGGGCACTTCCCCTTTATTAGACAGCAGCTTAGCAGGAATGGTGGGCACCAGCAGCCACAGGAGCAGCAGATCGGACGTGCATTGCCAGCTAGAGCCGTGTGGCTCCGTGCGGGAGAGGGCACGGGGAGCCCACCAACACCGTGGGGCTGGGCATCTCCTCGGGGTAGGAGAGGGCGGGGTTGTCCAGCCCCAGCCTGGCCTTATCTCGGGGAGCACCCTCGTGTTCCTCCCAGCCCTCGGGGCTGCGGCAGCGATCAGTGCAGCACAGGGTGGCCTGGGTGATGAGGCGGTCGAGGGGCTGCAGCGAGTGCATCCAGGCGGGGAGGAAGTCCCAGGTCTGCAGCCACTTGGGCAGGCGCCCGGGGCTGTGTGCCTGCAGCGCGTTCACCAGCCCCACGAAGAAGAGGAGGCCGAGGAAGGGCGCGCCCACCCCCACCAACGCCCGCCAGCCCGCCATGGAGATGCCGAATATGAGGGAGGGCAGCAGGAGGAAGCAGATGATGAGGTACAGCACGGCAAACCAGCGGTACTTGGCCGTGCGCTCGCCCAGCGCCTTGGCCATGCGGATGGGCAGGCGAGTGAAGGGCAGTGGGTACCACAGCAGGATGCCCGAGATATTGAAGAAGAAGTGGCACAGAGCAATCTGCAAGGATTGGTATCCCCATCAGGCCAGGCAGGTGGGCTTCCCCTCGCTCCTGCCCTGCCTGGTGACCCCATCCAGCCTAGCCATGGCCCTGAGCTGACTGTACCTGGAAGGAGCTGGCCAGCTTGTCCCCTGGGCTGGCCAGGGCAGCCAGGATGGCAGTGGTGGTGGTGCCAATGTTTGAGCCCAGGGTCAGTGGGTAGGCACGCTCAATGCTGATCACCCCCAGGCCTGCGGGAGAGGCACCTTGTCCATCCTATTGCTCCTGGCAGTGCCATCCCCATGCTCTCCCAAGGAGGCACGGCTCCTTTTGTTCCTCTGAGTGCTTTAGCACCCACAGGCCAGAGGATGGCACATGGCAGGGGATGAGGAATGGCTGGGACTCACCTATCAGGGGTGTGATGGCTGAGGTGAAGACAGAGCTGCTCTGCACCACGAAGGTCATCCCAGCACCCACCACCATGGCGAAGTACCCGGTGAGCCAGCTGAGCGGATGTGGGAGGTCTGCCATGGCACGGCATGGACACAAACAGGAACATGGGCATGGACACATCAGGGTTGGGGGTCAGGGACAGCCAGGGACAGGTCTGAGGATGGCAGGTGGAGATGGGTATGGGTGGCCATATGATATGTGGTCCCCATCGAACTCACCAGTGTTGATGACCTTCTGGATGGCTTTGGCCACCTGCCCCTTGAGCAGGGAGTTGAGGAGTTTGACCAGGAGGATGAGGCAGGTGCAGAGCACGACAAGGGACCCAGCCAGCAGCACCAGCCCCACGGCCAGGTCAGGCAGTGGTGTGTCGGTGAAGAGGTGCTCACCTGCCCCACAGCACGGCTGGGCAAGGGGCTGGGGCTGGCCCGGCCCCACTCACAAACCTACCCCCACACACAGCCCCACACCTGGACCCCAGCTCAACATCTCCCAGCCCTGCCCCACATCATGAATCCAACACTTCTCCATTACAAGTAAAACCCCCAGCCCCACTTGTACCTCCCCAGCCCTGTATCCTGTGCCCCAGCCCTGCCCAAGCCCTCCACACCAACTCACACTTCTGCCTGGTGATGTTGTGGAGGACCTCGATGCCCTTAGTGCTGCAGTGGCCGGGGGACGTGCAGTTTGGGGGGGGCCCAAGCCCCACAGTGGCCATCTGCAGGTAGAAGGTGGGCTACAGCTGGCCCCACAGTGTCCTCAGCCAGCCCTTGCCCACCACCCATCCTCTGTGGGATTGTTTGGTGGCCCCAGCAGGCCCATGGGCCCCTCACCTGTGGGGATGCAGGGCCACACCAGACACGGATGAGGCTCCGGTTGCGCAGGCTCTCGTCCCCTGTCGCGATGCCCGTGATCACAGACTTGTCCAGCTGCAACAACACACGTGTTGGAGAGGGCACCTGGGGGCTAAAAGCACCCACAGGCTGAGGACATCTTCACTGGCATGGGGACACCACTGCCAGCCTGGGGACGCTTGGATACAACTGCCATTAAAGGGACACCAGTGCTGGGGACATCACCACCAGCCTGGGGCACACCACGCTGGCAAACACAACAGCTAAGGAGACCTGGATGATGAGCTTGGTGAAGGGCTCTGTGATGATCTTCAGCAGGTCAGGGGCATCTTTCCCGCTGCGGATGTTGAAGGTGGCCACAACCAGGCGGGTGACGTGGTGCAGGTACCCACTCACCACCTCCAGTGGCAGCAGCACCAGCACTGACAGCCAGTTGAAGCAGTCGTGCACCGTGGCACCGGCGAAGGCCCTGTGCAGAATGAAGGAGCCCGTTGGCATGAGGTGGTCCTGAGGAGCAGCCCCCAGCCCCACAAGTGTCCTCTGACCCATCCAGCTCTCACCGTTTGAACTCACTGCGGTCACCAGCCTGCATGAGGGCCACGATGGTGTTGGTGACCGAGGTGCCGATGTTGGAGCCCATGATGATGGGGATGGCAGAGCGAACCTCCAGCACTGGGGACAGAGACCTGCTAGCCTTGCATGGCCTGGCTCAGGGTGACCCCATCCAGCCATCCTCGCCCTCAGCCTCAGGACCCCAGCAGCCTCATGGGCACACTCACATCCTGAGGAGACCATGCTGACGATGATAGAGGTGGAGGTGGAGGAGCTCTGCACCAGCACAGTCACCAGGATGCCCACCACCAACCCAGCCACTGGATTGGAGAGGATGGCATTATCCTTGAAGATGTCCCCCGCCACCTTGCCTGCAAAGAGAATGTGAGCGCAGGCTGCTGGCACTGCCAGTGCCACCAGGTTCCCAGGCATCCCTGCCACCCTACTACCTCCAGCCAGCTGGAAGGCAGAGCTGAGCACGTCCAGAGAGCACACGAAGAGGTACAGGAACCCAAACATCAGGGGCACCTTTAGAAGGGAGACACAGAAGGACTGGACCCTGGCCCAGCACCCGAGCTCTGTGCAAGACAAGAGAGAGTGTTAAACTCCTGCTATGGCATGGCCCTGGCTCCCCAGGCTCCTACAGCCTTATGCCACTTTCATGACTCCTGGTAGCACAGGGCTCATGTCCCTAGCTATGCCACCTGTCCCAGAGTCCCCTCCATCTCCTCCCACCCTGGACTGCCTTGTGCCATTGTCCCTCAGCTCTTCCCACATCACCCCAGGACACTGACGGTCTTTCCACCAGCACTCCCCTCCCATCCTGTGCCCCAAAGCACTGGCACCCCAAGTGCCTCTGTCAGATTTCTGGGGTGTTCCCCAGCCCAGGTGCTGTGAGATGCCCATCACCCACGGGGTCTCACCTGGCCTCTGCAGCTCGTCAAGGCCCAGTCGGTGCCCCTGCCAGGACAGAGCGTCCAGCTCGTAGCGCTCCCGGCCCTCACGCAGGCGCCCCGGGGAGCCAGGGCAGGGGAAGCCATGGTCAGGGCAAGGCACAGCGCTGACGGTGAAGGGGCAGGTGTGAGCACCCGGCAGACGGTGCAGAGCTGGGGAGAGAGGGCACATATGTTAAAGCCCTGTCCTTGCAGGGAGCTCCCTTCAGAGGACAGCCCAGCACTGCCTGGGCCAGGGTATGGCCAGAAGCAGAGCTGAGCAAGGCGAGGAAAAGAGGAGGAGGAGGAGGGCTACCTACCTTGGGGGCTGGGGCAGTAGGCGAATTGTGGCCCATGCACCACCCTTCCTCCCCGCACCGGGCAGCGACCGGGCAGGACCGGGCTCTCCGTCCGGTAGGGCAGCATTGCTCCTGCTGAGGCTGAGCAGAGGTGGCCATGTGTCACCACAGCTGTGCTGTGCCAACTGCCCGTCCCCCCAAATCCCTGCAGTGCTGGCACCACTGAGGAGCACCGTCCCATCATCTGTTGGTCCTCTAGGCCACCAGCTGCTGCTGTGCCACCCCAGCAAGCTCCCAAAGGGCAGGCAGGGCAGGAAGGAAGGGGACTCCTCCTGCCCAGGGCCCAGCTCACCTGGGGCTGGCCGGGTACTCAGGGCAGTGCCACTTCCACATGCCACATCCACACGTCCGTCCAGTGAAGTGGCCCGTGGGGCACCACAGCCTTTTATACACAAGCCAAGAGCAAAGTCTAAGGAGCCCCGTGTTGCCCCTCGCCTCCGCTCGCTGCTCACCTCCTCCCCAGAAATTCCTGCAGTTAATGGGTAACCCCCACCACATCCCGCTGCGGCTGCGGCCCCGGGGCAGGATGGGGCAGGTGCCCCCGGGGTACCGCGCCCCGGCACTCCCCGCCTGGCCTGCCCCGGGGCTGGGTGAGCAGCAGCCGCTGCGGTGATGAGCAAAGCTGCGGCACTACTGAAGCCCAGTGCCCGAGATGTGATGCTGGAGGAGCCTCAGCTCTCCATCATTTGGTGCCAAGTGGTTTATTCACTGCACGAGAGTTAGAGGAGGAGGAGGAGGAGGAGAAGGGCTTGGTGCTGGTGCTGCTGGGGCATCACAAACCAGAGGTGAGGCCATGTACACCTCCAGCACCCTCATCAGGACTGGATCAGCCATGAGGGACCCAGCTCTGCCCAGGGCACAATGTCCTCACTCCCAGGGCATTGGAGATGGGTGATGCCAACACCAGTGTGATCCCCATGTCCTGCCACTGGTGCCACTGGTGATGGTGGCACGCAGCCTGTGCCAGCAGCTCAGTGTGCGACAGCCAGCAGTGCTGAGAGGGCGGTGTGGGGCAGAGCCTGCATCTCCCTGGTACCACATCTCCCCAGCATGTGTGATGGGTGAGCAGGAGAGGAGCAAGGCCAGCCCTGCTGTCACCACCTCTTTGGCCCTGTTTATCATTACCTGCTGCTTACACACCTCCAGCTAAGTTTCCATCCACCCACAGGACACACAGCAAGCTTATGTCCACAGCTGTCCAGGTGAGAGACAGTGACCAAAGGCTTCTCCAGCCCTGTGCCTCTGGGAGTGGGCACAAAGAGATGTTCAGTTGCCACATCCCCATTACCCCAGGCACTGCCAGAACCCATCGCTGTTGTGGTGTGATTTCATGGCTTACCTCAGAAAGCCGGTTCTTCCCCTGAAGATCCCCCCCCAAATGTGTCAATCACCTCTCTTTTCCCTACCCTGACCCCTGCTGAGCTCTGTCTATCAATCCTGGAATTCCAAAAGGGCGTTGAGTGATTGGCAGATTCAAAAGATACCCTCTATCCCTCAGGGGGCATTGGGCTATCCAGGTGTCCTTTGTCCCTTGAGACCTCCCCTCTCGTACCTGGTTGGTGGGCTCCCTCTCCCTTCCTTCCTCCCCTCCCCCAGGTAAAAGGGCAAGAAACCACGCGGTCTGGAGTTCGATTAGGAGAGTTCGGTTACAGTTCTGATAGGGTTCTGTTAGAGGAGTTGCTGTGTGCCAGAATAAAAGCTCTGGATTAAAACCCTCTGTCAGAACCGACTCCTTCCTTCACTACCGCCTTAAAGCTTCTCCGTTAGAGGAAAACCTGAGGAGCGGAGCCACCCCGGAGGAATCTCCATCCCGCCGCCACCGGAGCTCTGGACTTGCCTCCACTCGCCCAGCTGCAAGGTCCAGCTAGCCAAAAGTGTCTCTGGGGTAACCCACCACAGTGGCCACTATTTGGTTCAGCAGCAAGGCCAGACAAGCCGAGGCACATCCCATCTGAGATATTGGTAAAACCAACACATTGCCATGACAAGCCAGGTTCAAATGTATGGGCAGAACAAAGGAAGATCCCTTGGGTACTCCAGGGAACTCAGGGACAGCCTGGGGACACCTGTCCCACTGCTGGAGCATCACTGAGCCACCTCCGTGGAATCACAGACTGATGGAGCTGAATTCCCAGGAGGTGCCAGAGCAGGGGACATGTCCTGCCTCTATGGGGCCTGGGGACCCTTCTGTCCAGGGGGGTGCAGGAGGATGGTGTCCGCACTTGCCCCGTGCCCAGGGGCTCTTGGCCAGCTGCCCCCACAATCATTAACCCAGTGAGGCCCTGGCAGCTCTGGTTGTCACTCATTGACAGGGTCAGGGCTGAAGTCCTTGGCCATGCCGGCCCTGCAGCTTCCCCTTCTCCATCAGCAGTGCTGGGTAAACAAGCTCCTGGCACTGCCCCTTGCTGCCAGTCAGGGTGGCACTGGAGCCAAGGGCTGGCCCCAGCTCTGCCATGGCTCTAGGAAGGTTCCGTGGGGGGGGTTGAGGGGACGTTGCTGCTGGGAAAAGCACCATCCAGCTTTGATGACAGAGGAAGGAAAGGTACATCCAGGCAATGCTCTTTATTTCCCCTGGTTCCACACCACAGACAGAGCTGAGCAGCATCACAGAGACACAAAGGGGCTCTGGCTAAGGCCACAGGGCTGCAGCTGGCTGTGGCAGCATAGGACTGGATGGCCATGTCCCCATCTCTGGGCAAGCCTGGAGGCCCTGGGTCACCCCTCTGCTTCTGGCCAGGCAGTGGTGATGGAGTGGTTACCCAAGGCACAGCCAGGGAGGGCTCTGGCACGTGGAGGGATCTCCTGGCTGCTATTGGGGGAATGTCTCCATTGCAGATTCTGTCTGGGACCTCTGGGGACACCGTGCTGCTGGGCATGGGGACCAGCAGTGCTCAGCCAGGACTGGCAGATCGAGGCTCAAGGCTACAGCCCAACATAGCCACTGACAGGAATGACAGGCTGGGCACACGCTGGGGACCTGCACACCAGGCTGAGGTGCTCAGCACCCAGGGGTGCTGCATTCTTCTGGCACCAAGAAGAGCTGTCCTGGAAGGCTGAGCACCCGCAGCCCCAGTGGGGATGGGGCAGGGGGGGATATGGGGAATTGCTCCTGCATGTCCCTCAGCAGCCACCTGCACAGGATATCCAGCGGAGAGGAGGAAGGCTTTTTTGGCACCATCTGCTGGCTCTGCCTTTGTCTGCCCGGGGCAGGAACCGTGTGCCCTGCTCCAAGGAGTGCTACTGTGGCAGGATCAGCCCCTGCTCACGCAATGCAGACGTAACAACCTGCCCGGGGCACAGCCTGGCAGGGCCATGCTCACCCTTCCCAGGAAGGGTGGATTTACAAATCAGCAACGGGGCAGCCCTGTTCCCACAGGGCCAGGGACTTCATCTGGCTCTGAGCTCTGGGCACATATTCTCCTGATCCTGCCTGCCCACAGCACTGGAGTTCAGGACTGGAGCCTGCCTTTCCTCCCCACCCACCCTGTCTATCCTGCACACCCTTCAGTTGGAAGGGAGCTTTCCCCACCCAAACAGCGAGTGGGGCTGCGTCAGCCTGACACAGGCAGGATGTGCTGGGCAGGCAGAGGCACTGGGCAGAACAGTGTCAGGAATGCACAGGATGTTGCAAAGTGCTTTGCCACGAGGGTTCAAACTATGTACAGGACTCCCTTGATGTGCACCGGGATGTGGCCCCACAGAGGGGCATGGCAGCTGCTCAGCCACTCACAGCGACACGACACGACAGTTTGGGACAGGACGTGGATGGATCTGCAGTCTGGGCAGTGTCAGCGGTGCAGGGCAGGGGCTGTCGGGCCCCCTGTTGAACCCCAGCATGGCCTGGGGGTGCCACGCGCTGGGTGTGGATGCGCAGCAGGACTCATCAGAGCTTGTGGTCAAACGAAGGCTGAGCCAGTGCAGGCTCTTCCTGAGGGCAGCTGCTTCCCTTGGAGCTGGCCTGGGGGGCACTGGGCTGATCTGACCCCTCACAGGCACTGTCATCCCGCACGGGGAGCTGGAGGAAGTCAGGCAGGACCAGGTCCTCTTTAGAGAGCAGCCCACGCTGGTCGTTGGCCCGGCAGCTCTGGGCACGGTTCAGCAGCTCCACCAGCCCTGGGGAAATGCAGATCATGCACCTGAGCCAGGCACTGGGGCTTTGTCCTAGCACCTCAACTGCCCTCTCCACCTGATACGACCCTGAACGTGTCCCAGGCACAGCAACTACACCTTCTCCCTGCTCCACACCTGACCCCAAGACCCCATAGCCCATTCCCAGCTTCATGGGACCCTGCACCCATCCCCAGCACACCAGAGGCTCTGCATCCCTCAGACTCTGTTTTGCCCCAGCCCCTCAGGATTCAGACACGCCAGGCCTCACCTTCCAGGTCATACGTGCGGCGGTTGAGGTTCATGGCAGCTGAAGACTGTGGCCTGGAGAAGGAGGAGGGCATGTCCCACCGTGTGTCAGGCTCTGCTCCTGTTGGGCTTCCCTCCTGCAATGAGCAGCCCAGGCCTCAGCCATGGGGCAAGGAGGCAGCACTCCCCTGGGCTGTGTCCCCATCACCTTCCCACAGCCTGGATCCTGCCTTGGCACACACTGCCCAGCACTGTGGCAGTACTGGGGCCACAGCAGGGCCCAGCTTCCCTGTGGACCATGACAGCAGCTGTGAGGGCATCTCTGACCAGGGCTGGTGGGATTTTATGCTCACCTCACTCCGGAGCAGAGAGGGGGCAGCTGCAGCCTCAGCGCTCCCCATCACTCGTGCGCCTGCAAGGGAAGTGATGCTCAGTGCCCCATTCCAGAATCCTGGTCCTGGCCGAGCCAGTGACAGGATGGACCCTGTCCCAGGGAGAGGGAGCCATGGCCAGCAGAAAACAGCCTGACCCAGCTCTTCAGGGTGATGTGGCTTGAGGGGACATGGTTTGGGAGGGAGGACACTTTACCTACTCGTGTTTCCAAGACAAGTTTCTGAGCAGAGACTGTACTGACCAGCTTCTCCAAGTCCAGGGTGGCTGGCTCACCTTGCTGCAACAGAAACAGCAGCCAGTGACACACTCACTGTGGCAGCAAGGACCTGCTTGGCCAGACCCCACTGGACCAGCACAGGCAACACCCACTGGTCCCTCCCAGCACACAGTGGGATGTCAGCCCATCCCAAAAACAGTGATTCTAGGAGCCCACAGGCTGCTCCCAGCACACACTGCTGCTCCCCAGCACCTACTTACAGGCAGCAGCCCCTGGCCCAAGCCCCAAACCCAGGACTCCTCCCAAACCACCAGGGCTGGCCGTGCCACCGAGGCCCGAGCCTCACCCTCCGCAGCAGCGCCTGCTCCACGCTCACACCGTACTTCCCCAGCACGGGCTGCAGCGCTTCCCGGATGCGCTTGGTTGACTTGGCTGTGATGCGGATGGTCTTGTTGAGGGAGGAGATTTCCAGGCTGCAAAGGGGGAGAAGAGGTTGTTGCAAGCAGGAGCAGAGCCAGGGCACTCGGGACTGACTGGATTTGAGGCACTGTGGATGGCCAACAGCATCAGCACCAAAGCTCCCACTCACTCAAAGCTTATCCTGTTCTCCAGCTTCACCTCCTGGTCTGCCAACACGGAGCACTCCTGGTCCAGCACCAACGCTTTCTGCAAGACACAAACCATCCGGAGAGAGCCAACAGAGTGGCACATGGTCCCAGCATAGGGATAGTTTGGCTGGCAGAAACCCTACTTGCTCCTGCCTGCCCTACCTGCTCGTTCCCCACCAGGAAGACCTTGATGTCGGGGAGGCTGAAGCCACGTTTCTCACATATCCCTGCCAGCATGTCCCGGATGGAGTGGCCAGGCCGGACAGAGGCCAGCGAGGCTGTGCCATCAGGTAGGTACACACAGCAGTACTTCATGGGCTTGGCTGGCAGCTCTGCCTCGCTGCCCCCCAGGCTCTTCTGTTGGCCCTGAGGGAGGGATGTGGCAGGATGAGCCCAACCAGTGGCACCGTGGTGCCATGGGATTGGCGTGGTGCTGACTCACCTCTGTCCAGGGGCTGGTGGCTGTGCTGGCCGAGGACAAGAAGCCCAGGTCCAGGCTGGCTGAGGAGTTGAGTGAGCCCTGGGACTCCCTCCACAGCATGGCACTCCTGCCGCCTTCTCCCCCCTCTAGGACAGACAGAGGGAGGGTGGTGGGGATGTGAACAGCCCTCAGGGTGGTGTGGCCCCTCTGTCCTGCTCAGTATAGCACCCACCTGCCCAGGATGGCTCCCGCCGCTCTCCCTTCCTGAAGGATCGGTGAGGGCTGCGGTTGGCACCACTGCCTGCTGTCTCCACACCCAGTGGCAGGGACTTGCCCAGCTTCAGCTTCGACTTCTGGGGTGAATTGAGCAGCATCTCAACATGGCAGCACCTGAGGTTTCCCCTTCCCCGGTCCCCTGACTGCTTGTCTGTCATCAGCCTGGGGTTGAGCAGCAGGGAAGGGACCCAGCACCACAGGGACATGTCCCCATTCCCCTTTCCCCCTCACTCACCTTGCTGAGGTCGGGAGGGGGGCTGCTGCTGCGGGAGTGGGGCCGCAGGTCAGGCAGGGGCTGCCCCTGGCTCTCTGCCCGCAGGCAGGCCTGGTAGAGTGGGGATTTCACAAAACGTGTGTAGCTGTCAAACTTCATCAGGTTGAAGATCTGGAAAGGGAGGATGTGTGTGCTTAAGATCCCTGCACACCTACAGGCTCCGGCCACTGCCCCATGGCACAGTCCCACGGTGACAGCAGCGATGCTGGGTGACATGTGGGGTGCTTCCACAGCTCCCCATCCTGTGGGTAGAGCTCAGGTGCTGCCCATACCTGGAGCTGCTGGATGCGAAACATGTCTGGGGAGGGGGTGGCCAGCATGTCCTCCCCAATCCAGGCCTGCTTGTCAATGTTCACAGGACTGACCGAGTGGCTGGAGAGGAACTCATCGTAGATCCGCCGTGCCTCCTGGGCCAGCTGAGGGGACAGGAGGCCAGGCTGGGACCAGCAACCCCCTCCTCTGTACCACACCAGGGGAGCCCCCTGCTCACCCCACAGAGACACCTGAGCCCTGAAGAACCAACCTGCCCCAGGAACTGCTCAGTACCTGGACTTCAGGCACAACACACCAGTGTCTGCACAGAGGTACAACCTGAGGGAGGAACCATCTCCTGAAGGAGGAACCATCCCCTGCAGCCACCTGGCTCTGTCCCCATGATCCCCCTTGGTCTGGTTTGTCCCCCCAGCAACACTCTCCCCTCTCTGTCAGTTCTGGGCTGAGGAAGCACATCCTGCTCTGTGGGGCAGGCAGTCCCAGCTGTGGCTTTTCAGATGCACATCACATCCATCTCCTAATTCCTTCTGCAAGAGTCCCCAGCCTGCTCAGCCCCCCAGAAAAGGGGTCTGCCAAGACCCCTGGACATGCAGGCTGGACAGCTGTGCCCACATCCCTCCCAGCAGCTGTGTGGAGCTGGTACCTGCTGTGTGTCACTGGCAGGGATCTGCTGGAAGCGCTCACATGCCTGCCAAAAGTAGACGTTTTCAGCACTGAACTCTTTCTTGAGGAACTCCTGCAGGGCAGAGAGATCTGCTGGTCTGGTGGCACTGTGGCTGTGGGACAGTCAGTGTCCAACAGTGGATGGGAGCAGGGGCTGAGCCCAGGGCTGTGGCACTCACAGTGAAGTAGGTGACAGCCACACGGTCCTGCAGCAGCGTCTCGAAGGATTCGGCCCAGCTGACCACGGAGCCCTGCGTGGATCCACACGTGGCTGGAGGGCCTGGCAGACTGTTCACACTGTGGTTGCTGCCACGGGCCCGGGAGGCATTTAACTCTGAGAGAGATAAAGGGTCAGTTGTGGTTGTCTCCCTGTCCCCCAGTGTCACCCCCCAGCACCAGCAGCCCTCCACCTGCCCCATCTGGATCAGACCTGGTGAGTGCTGGGTAGGGAACACGAGGAGCATCACCATGGCATCCTTGGAGGATTGAGCACCAGGATGCCACAGCTGGCACTTCCTGGCATGACAGCTCTCCCTGACAGTGCTGGCAGTTGTGCACACCTCGGGTGTCACTGTGACCCCACCTGTGACTCCTGAGGTAAGACAGCCAGCAGGGAAAGGAGAGTGGAAGGGGACATAGAGGGCACAGAGAGTGGAGGGAAGCTTGGAAGATGGGCAGATGTGCCTTAACCCCCTTTCTCTATTCCTCTGGCCATGATGAGGGACAAACCCAGCATGTGTAGGGTACAGAAAGTGTAATTTCCAGCTCCCAGCCCAGAGGAAATGTCACTTCGGGGAAACCCAGGGTGACCATCTGTTCAGAAAGATGGAAGTTCCCAGGGGCAGCCCCAGCTTTGGGGACTGGTGTGCAGCTGGAAGCAGGGGGTCATTTGCAAGAGAAGGTAAGGGTATGGAAGCAGTGGTCTTCTGGTAAAGCTGGCAGGAATAGAGGAGGTGTGTCAGGCTGCTCCTTTTCCAGGCTCCTCATACTTATCCTCCTGGTGGTCTAAACCATGAGTAACTGGGTCCAAGACAGTTAAATGAACCATCTGAGATATCCAGTACACAGACAGACTGACAGATTCCCTCAGAGAATCTGGGGCTGGCTGGTACCCAGGTTCCCCTTGCCCCAGGAAGCCACTCATCCCCCAGCACCCCAAAGTTCCAGCTGGGCAGCCAAAAGGAGGGACAGGCACGAGGGATGACATGCAGGAGGGATGGGGGTACATGGCCAGTCCTGGGCAGAGGGCTCAGCCCTGCACTGCGGGGGCCCTTCCACCCGCCCATGGCACAGCCTGTGCTGACACAGGACCTCACTGTCTGCTGGCTCCCTGCCCCTGGCACCAGGCTGCCTGTGGGCTTTCCCCTCCCCTGAAGATGATGCTGGCCTCCCGTCCCAGGGCAAAGAGCAGCCTTACCTCCATCCGACACGGCCGGGCCCTGTGGGAGTGGAAAGAAGAGAGCTGAGAGGGGCTACATGGCATCTGCTGGCCTGGTAGAGCACCAGGGCAAGCAAAATCTGAGCCCAGAGCAAGAGGCACTGTCAGCAAACACTGCTCTGATGTTACCTGCCCTGTGGCAGAGGCAAGACACAGGACTTCCAACCCAGGGCAGTGAGTAGAGAGTTACAAAGGGGGTACAGCCTTCCTCCTACCTCTTCATGGCCTAGGGCCAGGCCAGCAGTTGGGAAAGAGGCTCTCAGATGTAACCCTGCCACCCCAAGAAAGGGAGGAGAGAAGCAGCCTCCACAGCACAGGAAGAGGAGGGGAGGAGGGGAGGGAAGGAAGGACAACCACAGCCCCAGGCAGGCAAACTGCCTGTTCCCTCCTTCCTTGGAGCCTGGAGCTACTGGAGAGCAGATGCCCAAAAGCAGGGACCAGGTGCTGCCAGCCCAGGACAGCAGGACAGGGTCCTGCAGTCCCCACCCCAGATACCAGCCAGGGGATGGAGTACCCAAGGACCCCCAGCAAGCAGGGAGATGGGCAGAGCCTCAGAAGCCAAAGCCCAGCCACGTTCTCTGCACAGCACTGTCTCTCATCACCTGCTTGGGGCTACACTGAAGTGGTGCTCACACTGGAGTGATGTCCTTGACTCAGCTGGCCCGTGCCCCCCAGCCTGCCAGCCCCACACACCCCAGACTGCCCCACACATCCCCTGACTGTCTCCATCCCAGGCCCACTATCCCAGCCCTGCCTTTCCCTGCCTCACATTCCTCTGCCATGTCTCTTACTCCAGTCCCATGTCCCTCTGTCTTGCCAGCACCTTTCTCCTCTCCATCCATCCATCCATCCATCCATCCATCCATCCATCCATCCATCCATCCATCCATCCCTGCTGCCCACACCCACACAGCCCTGCCATTCCTGCGCCTCCCAGCCCCACAGACACCAGCACCGCTGACTCCTCTGACCCCATCCCCATCCGTCACCGCTTGTCCATTACCCAGTGCCACACATCCCCACCTACCTCGCTGTCCAAGCCTCACAAACCCCTGCTGCTCACTACCCCAGCCCCATACGTGCCTTCCCGTCTGTCACCCAGCCCCAGACATTGCTGCCTGCCCTGAAAACCCTCTGCAACTCCGCCTTCTTTGGATACCCATCCTGCCCTTCCTGCCCAGAATCCCCACACCCTGCCCGTTTCCTGACTCCATACATCCCATCTGTCTGCCCGTTATCCACTCCACACCCCCTGCCCGCCCGGTCCGCAATCCCACACATCACCCGCCTGCCCGGTACCGAGCTCCACGCCGCGCCGCCGGCGGGGGCAGCTCCGGGGGATGGGGACCGGCGCCCCGGGGGATGGGACCGGCGCCTCGGGGGATGGGACCGGCGCCTCGGGTACTCACCATGCGCCCGTTATGGACCACCAGCAGTTTTCCCTTGCCCTGCATCCCTGGCTCGGCCCGGCCCGGCGCGCTACGGGCGCGGCCCGCGGCCCCGGAGCATCCCCGGCCGGCGGCGCGGCTCTCCCGGCCCGGCCCGGCCCGACGCTCCCGGCACTACCACACTACCGCTTTCGGCTCCCACAGGAAGTGTCGCCATGGGAACCGAGACCGCAGCGGGGGGAGCGGGGCCGCCCGCCCGCCCCGCGCCGCCAGCACCGCCCCGGCGGACACCGGCTCCAGCTCCGGGCCGGGAGCCGCCGCCGCATCTCTGTCCCTGTCTCCATCTGCATCCACATCCGTTATCCCATTCCCATCTGCATCCCTGCTTCCCATCTCCATCCCATTCATTCCCCATTCCCATCCCCATCTCCATCTGCATCCGCATCCGTCATCCCAACCCCATCTGCATCCTTGTTTCCGTCCCCATCCCCGTCCATGTCTCCATCCACATCTACATCTGTGACCACATCTCCATCTGCATCCCTGTTCCCAAACCCATCCCAGTCTCCATTCCCAGCAGGCTGTGCTGCCCTGGGGACACCCCAAGGTCCCCCCTCCCCACAGCCTGGGCAGTTGAGGGGGCTTCTCCTGTCCATCACATCACCCCAGGGAAGGGGGGTGCAGGGACAGGGGGATATCAGCAGGCCCATCACACGATGCCACCAGCCGGGTGCCACTTGGCCTGGTCACAGAGGGTCTGGGGCTGGCCCCAGGGCCAGTGTTTGGGGAGGGCTGTGTTTGGACCGGCGCCCCGGGGGATGGGACTGGGGGATGTGTGTGCCAGCAGAACCTGGCAGAGAGGAGCAGTGGACGTGCAGCTTGGAGTCACCAAACTGATGCCTAAGCAGTTTTGCCCATCTCATAAGGTCGGGGTTCTGTGTTGATCAGCAACCACAAACCAGTGGAGGATATTTTAGGTTATTTGTTAGGAAATCTCAGTAACTAACAGCACAGGATAAACCGCAGAGCACCATGGCAACCCGCTCAGGGAAATGCTAATAATGGGGACGTAAGGTGGGTGATTAACCTATCAAAAGCAGAACCCTAACATTAAGTTGGGTGCAGATCTATAGAGAAAAAAATGAAGCTTTCCCACCAGGCAAAAAAGCAGAGCAGCACAAGCAGCCACAGCCCTGGCAGGGTCTCTGGGTGGGGGGAACAGAGGTGGCACCTTTGGCTGCCCATCTGTCCCTGCCACTGCATGGAGCAGCAGTGGAATGAGGGGTGATCGTGCTGCTCCCCTTTGCTTTGTTGGAGTGTAGCTGTATTGTTTGGCTTGGCTTTACCATGAGAGTTATAAATAAAAATGTCTCTCCAAGAGTGCGTGACTCACGGTCCTCACCGCAAGGATAACCTCTCTGCTGGGAAACCTGATCTGAGGACTGAACTGCAGCATGCAGGAATCAAAGACATTGCTTAATTAATGCACTTAATGCAAATGGAGAACAGATGAGCCCCTCACCCCACCTGGGTTGGGGGTGGGCTGCTAGGGAATGTATCTGAGTCCCTCTGGACCCCTGTCCTGTGTCATCCCCAAGCTCCAGCTGCTGACAACCCAGCTCTCAACCTGCTCCAGGGCCTGGTGGTTTCCCTTGGGCAGCAGTGGGGAGCTGAGGCAGTTGCTGACGTGGCCTCAAGCAGGCTCAGCAATTTCTCCTGCCACCCTGCAAGGGGACAGCTTGTGGGGGCTGGTGTTACCTCAACGTGAGGTATCTCAGGGCTGTGTCAGCCCTGTGCCCGGGCACGGCACCTTCCCAGGCTGGCACCCCTGCCCCATGGGGAGAGGGGATGCCCTGTGCCCCAGTGCCCCAGCCCGGGGGGACCTGGTTTATCCCGGGGGTAGGCGACGGCGGGGCGACAGCTGGCTGGAGGATTTGCCGAGGGCATTATTTAATGCTGCGGGTAAATGGAGGAACAGCAGCTAATTCCGGAGCCCGTAATCCTCTTCCTCCCCCGGGGACGGGGAGCGTGCCAGTCACGCACCCGCCGGCGGGGCCCTGGGACGAGCCCCCGGCAGCTCCCCAGGCAGTGCCGAGGGCCGGAGCGACTCCCAGACCATGGGTGATGTGCAGAAGGTAAGCGGGGTCCGGTGTCATCCCAGGGGGGTTGTGCGGGACCAGCTCTCAGTGGTGGTGCTAGGAGGGCTGGCAGAGCACGGCTCTGCCTGGGATATGTCTCTCCAGTGTGCCCAGGAGCTGGGAGTGGTGCTAGGGTTGGGACAGCACAGCGGGAAGGGGGGAATTGGGGCTGGGCAGATCTGCTGTGGGGGCACCCTGAGCCTGAACATCGTGGGAGCTGGGCCTTGGTGCTCGCTCAGGCCATAGACACAAGGCACCCAAAGCCAACAGTGTGCCCAGTTCCCCCCTCCCAAACAAGGGTGCTCTGCAGCGAGCTGGCACCCCACAGGGCTCCCCTAGCACCCCCTGCCCCCAGGGGCTGCTCTCAGTCATCCAGAAGCTGAAGGGTTCGCCGGAGCAGGAGCTCCGCATCGTCCTGCTGGGGCTGGATAACGCAGGCAAGACGACACTGCTGAAGCGCCTGGCGTCCGAGGAGGTCAGCACCATCACCCCCACACAGGTAGGAGCTGCCAGGGGCCACGGGTGGTGATGGAGGGCACAGGTCCCATCCATCCCTTGGGTGATGCCAGGGTTTGTGTTCCTGCGCAGGGATTCAACATCAAGAGTGTCCACTCCCACGGTCTGAAGCTGAATGTTTGGGATATCGGGGGGCAGCGCTCCATCCGCCCATACTGGAAGAAGTATCTGGGCAGCACAGACCTGCTGGTGAGCGGGGCAGCACCCCCAGCCCTGTGCATGCTGTCAGGGCCCCACAAAAGGGCTGTGCAGCCAGGCAAGGAGGAGTCCTTGACTGTCCCTTTCATCCCCACGGCAGATTTATGTCATTGACAGTGCCGACCAGAAGCGTTTCGAGGAGACAGGGCAGGTATGAGTGGTCTGGTAAGGGGTGGCTGTTGGGTCCTGAGGCTTGGATCTGTATGGCACCAGCTCTTTGGGGACAAGGGGGAAGCAAAGCCGCTCTCTGTTGTGGGGCAGCGCTGCAGGGGAGGCACATGCTGTCCCCAGAGCTCTATGGGAAGGATCAAGATCAGTCTCAGCCCGCAGAGATACCCCACGCCATGGCCCAGCAGCTCCCTCCCCCTGAGCTGGGATGCTCAGAGGTGGCAGTCCCTGATGAAAGTGACCCCTCAGCTCCCAGCCCTCATCCCACCCTCCCAGCACCAGGTTAGTGATATGGCCAAACAAAGGTTTATGAATATCAAATTCAGTTACAAACCCTGAGAATGAAGCTCTGAGAGGGGAAGGTGAGACTCCGAGTGCCAGCCCCGGCTGTTCAGGCACCAGACGGCGGTGTGGGTGTGCCAGACAGCTCGGGACTGCCAGGAGCCTCCTGCAGCTGCCCTTTGCCCAGGCCTCTCAGTGCTGGGAGGGTTTCATCTTCAAGTAGCTCTGTATTTGGCCCCTGGGCCGATGGAGCTTCAGGATTCAAATAATCTTTTGGGAGCTTCTCTCTCTTGGAATGTGAAGACCTCACAGCTTCCTTATCTGTAATGAGCACCAGAGAGACGGGATGAGGCATTTGGAGGGCTGAGGTGTCCAGCCCACGCTGGGCAGCTCCATAAAGGAGGGCAGCAGCCCTGGGAGAAGCTTCTCTTTTGGCAGGAGCTGGCAGAGCTCACGGAGGACGAGTCCCTCACGGGGGTCCCGCTGCTGGTGTTTGCCAACAAGCAGGACCTGGTGACTGCAGCACCTGCAGCAGAAATCGCAGAAGGGCTGAGCCTCCACACCTACCGGGACCGGGAGTGGCAGATCCAGGCCTGCTCAGCCCTGTCTGGGGAAGGGGTGCAGGTAGAGATGGGGGCCTGTGGGCTCTGCAGAGCTGGGAGAGGGCCCAAAGGCCTGTGCTTACATCCTTCTTCCCTCCAGGATGGGATGAACTGGATTTCCAGCCAGATCATGAACAGGAAGAAGTGAGAGCTGCAAAGTGCCAGTTGGGACTGAGCTGCAGGTCCCTACACCACAGCCAACCCCCGTGTTCCCTCGACTCCCCCCGAGCCTCAGCTGGGCCCTGAGCCTCAGACTGCCATGTTCAGATGATTTTCCCACCCAGCCTTCCACTCATCAATTGGTTTCCCCTCTTCCCTGCCTCCTGGGCTCCTCACACCCCCTGACTCCCCTGCAGTCCCCGTGCTGTTGGAGGGAACACGTTGTCCCTTGAGGGCTTGCACACCTCCAGCATGACAACCTGCCCAGGACTTGTCCACCCACGCTGCTGTCAGCCCCTGCAGGGGCTGCTGTGACCCAGACACTGCCCCGGGCACACCGGGCACCCCAACACAGCGCTGGCTGCCCTGCCAGGCACCCGAGTGCTGTGTCCCCCTGTGCTCCCAGGCGGGACTGGTGCTGCCCCAGCTGTGGCAGCTGCCAAGGGAAAGTCTCGTCCAGCACCTCTTGCTGGCCAGAGGAGTTCTCATGTGTGCAGAGGACTCGGGACAGGCACGAAGACAGGAGCAGTCACCAACGGAGGGATCTCCTTTCCCGGTGCCGGCGGGGGCTGCTCGTTGTGTGCCAGCCGCGGCTGCTGTCGCCCGGCCGGAGGTGCCCATCGGGAGGGCTGGGACATTCCTGGACACCACGGCCAGGGATGGGGGAGACCTGCGGGAGCGGGGCGGGGGCTGCCCTGCGACCCTCAATAAAGCTGCTGTGACCTCCACAAGGCCCCGGCCTGTCCTTTCTGCTCTGCGGCGCTGCTGACCCGCTGCTCTGTGGCCCGGCGAGGTCCTTCCCGAGCCCATCCTTCCCGATGCCGTTTCCCAGCTCCATCTCGGGGCCCATCCCCGGGTCCGTTCCCGAGCCCATCCATCCCCTTCCCGTTCCCCGGGTCCATTCCGTTCCCGAGGCCGTTCCCCAGCTCCATCCCGGGGCCGTTCCCGAGCCCATCCATCCCGTTCCCGTTCCCCA
>CM031869.1:3033690-3185233 GCA_018697195.1 Certhia americana | reverse complement strand
TCCATCCCGTTCCCGTTCCCGAGCCCATCCATCCCGTTCCCGTTCCCCGGGTCCATCCCGTTCCCGTTCCCGTTCCCGGGATCCGTCGGGGACGGTCACGTGTCCCGCGGGTGGCACGAGCCGCGCACGTGAGGCGGCCCAGGGCAGGCGGGAGGACTACATCTCCCGGCACACCCCGCGCCGCAGCGCACGCGTAGCGCACGCCGGGAGGGCCGTTCGGGCCCCGCCTCCCGCCGCACACCGGGGGCTGTGCGCCCCGCTGGCCCCGCCCTCCTCCCCTGCAATAGGCGGACAGTGCTGCCGCTCACGCCTAGGGGCGGGACCACGCTGAGTGCGGGTTTCTAATTGGCTGTTGCTGTTGCGAGGCGGGGCTGAAGGCGGAGCGCCGAAGGCGGAAGCG
The DNA here is from genome assembly GCA_018697195.1 of Certhia americana. Taxonomy (NCBI): domain Eukaryota; kingdom Metazoa; phylum Chordata; class Aves; order Passeriformes; family Certhiidae; genus Certhia; species Certhia americana. The sequence goes on along the minus strand of CM031869.1, from coordinate 3,184,833 downwards.
GAGCATGGCGGCGAGTGCGGGCGGGCTGGTGGCGGCGGCCGCGCTGCTGTTGGCCCTGACCGGGCCGCGCCCGGTGCCCGCCGAGCTCACGGACGGCAACAGCGAGCACCTGAAGCGGGAGCACTCCCTGATGAAGCCGTACCAGGGTAACCGCGGGGCCCGGGGGACCGCCGCGCTGGACGCCCGGCGAGTGGCCCGGGCTGACCGCGCTCTGTGCACCCCTTTGCAGGCGCGGGCTCCGCCGCGATGCCGTTATGGGACTTCGAGGGCAGCACCATAGTCACCAGCCAGTATGTCCGCTTGACGCCCGACGAGCGCAGCCGGAGGGGCTCCATCTGGAACCACATGGTGAGAGCCCGGGGGAGAACGGGCGGGGGCTCGGCACGGCCCTGCCGCATCGTGCCCTGACGCCGCTGGGCTTTCCCCCACAGCCCTGCTTCCTCAAGGACTGGGAGCTCCACGTCCACTTCAAGATCCACGGAGCCGGCAAGAAGAACCTGCACGGGGATGGGCTGGCGCTGTGGTACACGCAGGACCGCCTGAAGTCAGGTCGGTGCCGGGAGCGGCTGGTCCGCAGCATGCGGGCTCTGTCCCGGAAAGCAGCTGGGCAGGGAGCGCCTCTGAGCTCCCCCCGGTCTGGTTTCACTAATTTGGGGTGACGTGTCCCATGTGTTCTGCCCGAATAGCAGGTGCCCTCAGCCACCTGCTCAGCAGTGAACAGCTTGTACAGCTCAGAAATCTCTGAGCACACATTCTGACCCCCTTCTGTCTCTTCCTCTCCCCACTCTTCTGCCTTGTTCCAGGTCCTGTCTTTGGCAGCAAGGACAACTTCCATGGCCTGGCTATTTTCCTTGATACCTATCCCAATGATGAGGCGACGGAGGTGAGTGGTCCAGGCAGCTTGTGCAGTGCCCAGCAGGCTGTTCCCTTCCTGCTCCAAGTGCTTCCCACCTGATCCAAGGAAAAGTCTCTTCTTAGCTGAGCGTGGTCTGTTCTTCCTTGTCCTGGGAGTTGGTAAAGAGGAGAGTTTGTGTGCATTAATGGAAATATGAAGCTCCTTGCTCTTTCTTGTGCTGCTCTTGGCTACACAGATGTTCCCAAGGCATCTTCTCTGCACAGGAGGGCAGGCACAGAGCTGGTGTAAACCCAGCACCACCTGCTAATATTCATCCTGAGTGTCATTCCCTGACCTCTGTGCTTTGGATACTCATTTCATGATGCTTCTGCCCTTCTTTTCTCTTTGCAACCTGTGTTTGTGTCTGAAAGAAACTCCTGGGCTGCCTTTTTGCTCCAGAAATTCCCCACGGCCACAGGACAGATCAGTCCTGTGAGGGCTGGGGATCCTTTTCTTCAGTTCTGCTCTGTGTTTGTTGATCTCATTATGGCACAGTCAGAAAACAAAACTGTGCTTTGGGGTCTGTACATCAAAACCATGATACTTCAGTCATAAAGCACGTGGAAATGACCCATCTCCCTGTTGTCTCGATGCTCATGGGAGGTGAATTCCTGCCTCCAGTTGTTCTCTCCTGGTGTAGGTAATCCACTGATCACAAAACCTTGTGTGTGGTTTTGCTGCTTATGTGAGATTTCTGTCCGTTCTGGGTCTTGTGCTCTGTTCTGACACTTCCTGTGTTCAAGGCTGGATGTGGCAGTCAGGGCTAGCTGACAAGGTGGGGATGGGTCACGGGTTGGACTGAATGCTCTCAGAGGTCTTTTCCAACCTAAATGCTTCTGGGATTTTTACCCAGCCACTCTGCAAGTGTGGGACAGTCTGATTGCCCTGGCCATGAAGTACAAGGTGGGTTTATTCACAGAATCACAGGATGTGGGCCTTGAAAGGGGAACTCAGAAAAGGTGGCTCTGCTTTAGGCAGCTCTGGCTTGGTTCAGAAGCAGCTTTAGGTGGAGAAGCAGCCGTGGTGTCATGACCCTGTGCTCCCTGACCATGGCCCCGCTGCCGTGCCGTGCTCACACCCCGTGTGTCACAGCTGCTGTCTGTCCCCACAGCGTGTGTTCCCCTACATCTCAGCCATGGTCAACAACGGCTCCCTGACCTACGACCACAGCAAGGACGGCCGCTGGACGGAGCTGGCCGGGTGCTCCGCTGACCTGCGCAACCAGAACCACGACACCTTCCTGGCTGTGCGCTACTCCCGGGGCCGCCTCACGGTGAGACCCGCTGGGGCAGGGCTGCAGATGGTATTCCAGGCTCAGCCACTGCCTCTCTGGCACCTCCAGCTCCAAAAGAGTTGGCAGCCGGGCAGGATAGTGGCGTGCCAAAAGTGATTGCCTGGAGAGGGTGTGGAGTGTCCCTCACTGGAGATATTAATGAGTCATCTGGACACAGTCTGTGTGATCTGGGATGGCCCTGCTTGAGCAGGGAGGTCTCATGCTTCTGAAGATCCTGAGGGTCCTGGTGTGACCCTCTCCTGGGTTTGCAGGTGATGACTGATGTGGAAGACAAGAACGAATGGAAGAACTGCATCGACATCGCAGGGGTGCAGCTGCCAACCGGGTACTACTTTGGTGCTTCTGCTGGCACTGGAGATCTCTCTGGTAAGAGGGGGCTTTGCTCGGGGGGACACGTGGTGGTTGGAGCCTGGATTAGGTGACCCTGTCTTGGCAAGGGAGTTGGATCTCCAGAAGTCCCTTCCAACCCTAAAAATTCTGTGATTCTGTGATTGTAACTCTGAATGCACTGGATAGTTTCCATGGATTCCTTTCTCTGAATTGTTCACTGGGTTCTTGAAACCCTTCTGGGACCCATGACTGGGGAAAGGAGGCACCTGATAACTATGGAACATCTTTGGATTGCAGTTTGATACCTGGGGATGAGGGTGGCTTGAGAGGGAAGGAGACTGGACAGGCAAGGGAGGGTCTGAGGGGTGCTCCATGTGTGTGGACATCTCAGAGCTTCTGATGGTGCTTGGTGCTCCTGGTTGTTCCCCAGACAATCACGACATTATCTCGATGAAGCTGTTCCAGCTCATGGTGGAGCACCCTGTAGAAGATGAGACCATTGACTGGACCAAGATTGAGCCGCGTGTCAGCCTCCTCAGATCCCCCAAAGGTGAGCCCGTGGGCTTGGGAAACCTTCCCTGGGGGATTGGGATGACAGGGCTGGACTCTGGAAGGCTTTAAGGTGTGACACCTGGCAAAACTCCACAGGAGCTGAGGTTCTGTTGGTGTCTGTAGCTGTTCTTTCCCTTGCAGACAACGTGGATGACCCGACGGGGAATTTCCGGAGCGGGCCGCTGACAGGCTGGAAGGTGTTCCTGCTCCTGCTCTGTGCACTGCTGGGCATCATTGTCTGTGCTGTGGTGGGAGCTGTGGTCTTCCAGAAACGCCAGGAGCGGAACAAACGTTTCTACTAGTGGAGCACCTGTGCCCAAACCCATCTTTTTTTATGGGGAAGCTGTAAAAAAAACTGTGGTTTCTAAATGCTGTTTCTGAGAAATACCAGAAGTATTTTCTTACCTGTCTGTTTGGCTGTAACCCCTGCCCGGCCCTTGGCCTGCCACGGGTTGGACTGATGGGGGGTGATGCCCTCTGGCTTCCCTGAGCTGTGGTATGGGAGCCTGGAGGTTGCTCCCCGGTTTTTCCAGTGCTCTCCCCATCTTGCTGGGACTTGCTGTGCTGCCTGGGGCAGGTGTGAACATGAGGGGCTGAGGGGAGGGGGCTGTGAGTGGGGCATTAAAGGACTGACACCACCCGTGGCTCTGGCTCTTGTCTGCTGGGGAGAGAAGGGGAGCTCTGCTGGGAGGGAGGATGGGGAATGCTGCTGGGCGGGGATCTCAGCTTGGTGGTGGTGCACAGAGGCGATCCTAGGAGGATCCCAAAAGAACTGCGAGCGGGCATCTATGCTCACCGGCACCTGCGGGGGCTGTGGTGGGGTGTCCCCGCCGGAGGGGTGGCGGTGAGGCGGGATGAAGGGGATGTCCCCGGCGGCCGGTCCCACCCCCGTCCCGCCCCTTCGGCGGAAGAGAGCGGGGCCGTGTTTCCGGGGGAGAAAGGGGGAGCGGCGGGCGCAGCCAGCGTGTCCCGGGGCCGGCGGGGCCGGGCGGGCGCCATGGGCCCGGCCCGCCGCAGGGATGCGCTCCGGCTGCGCGGCGGAGGGTGAGCTCGGCGGGGACCGGGACCGGGGGTAGGGCGATATGGGGGATGCTGTGGCGGTGTAGGGGGCGGGGGGTCTCGCCGTTCACTGACCCCCGTGCCATCCGCAGGTCCCCGCCGCTCCTGCGGCTCTTCCCCGGCCGCCTCTCCGCCTTCCCGCTGTTCCTCCTGGCGCTGCTGCTGGGCTTCGCTTCGCTGCTCTGGCTCCAGCTCAGCTGCTCGGCCGAGGGGCCGTCTGCGGGTGGGCAGCAGCGGGGGGTTCCCCGGCAGCCCTGTCCGCCCCCCGAGCCGCTGCAGCCGCCCGAGGAGGAGCCGTCGTGGGGTCCGCACCGGCTGGCGCTGCTGGTGCCCTTCCGAGAGCGCTTCGAGGAGCTGCTGGCATTCGTGCCCTACATGCACCGCTTCCTCAGCAAGAAGAGGATCCGCCACCGCATCTTCATCCTCAACCAAGTGGATCATTTCAGGTAGAGGCTCCCTGTGCCGAAGGGGGTCCTTCGCGGAGCTCGGTGGGTGCTGGGAGGGTCTTGCAAAGAGGTGGAGGGATGTCAGGGGTGCTGCTTGATGCTCTCCCCAAAGCTGCTCTTTCTGGAGCTTAGAGAGGGACAGAGTGGTGGTTTGCTTCCTTTTTTCCTTAGTGTGAATGGAATTTTAGTACAGAATCTTTTATTCTCAGGTATTTCAGCTTTCTCCCATATGGGGACTCTGGAAGTCAAAGGCAGGCCTTGGGGTGTTTGGAAATGCTGTCACCCCCAGCTCGCTGTGCAGGGAGAAGCAGGGCTGCAGTTGCAGGATGTTTTTCTATGTGTCCCGGTTTTGAGGAGCAGTCAGATTTGAGCATGGAGCATTGCTGATTGTGGCAGAGGGATGTGTGGGGACAGTGGCTGCTCTGCATGGCACTGAGAGCCCTCAGTCCCGTGGCAGGTTTAACAGGGCATCCCTGATCAATGTGGGCTTCCTGGAGAGCGGCAACGACACCGACTACATCGCCATGCATGACGTGGATCTCCTGCCCCTCAATGAGCACCTGGACTACAGCTTCCCAGAGGCAGGGCCCTTCCACGTGGCATCCCCCGAGCTGCACCCCCTCTACCACTACAAGACCTACGTGGGTGGCATCCTGCTGCTCACCAAGCAGCACTACGAGTTGGTGAGCTCCTGGGTGGGCTGTCCTGGACAGTTTGGAGCAGGAGTTATTATGACATTGTCATGGTGAACTTGGGAGGTGGGGACAGAGCCTGTGGTCTGAGCTGCTGGGGGGCAGGACAGGGGGGTGCTGGGCTGGTGTCTGCTCCTCTGAGGCTGTGGAGTTGTGCTCGACCTTGGCTGGTATGGTGCTGCTCTCGTTCCAGTGCAATGGCATGTCTAACCGCTTCTGGGGCTGGGGACGGGAGGACGATGAGTTTTATCGACGTATCAAAGGAGCTGGTCTCCAGGTAAGGGATCTCTGCACCTTCCTGGCTTGAAATTGCCCTTTTTTACATCTCTTCACCTGGCACCCACTGTGCCCACCCAGTTTGGGGTCTGGGGAAGGCAGCCCTGCGCTCCAGCAGCAGGTGCAGGAGTTTTCCAGTAGCTTTACTGGGAAGCTCTGCTCTTCTCCCAGGTTCGTCGTCCCTCTGGAATCACAACTGGATACGAGACTTTCCAGCACCTGCATGACCCAGCCTGGAGGAAGAGAGACCAGAAGCGAATTGCTGCACAGAAGCAGGTGAGACCTGTGGTCAAGGGGAACCACAGGAGATTTGGACTGTGGTCACCACATACTCTGAGCCCTCCTTGCTCATGTCCTCCTCTGCCAGCTCTGGCTCCTTCCTCAGGCACTGGGTTCTTCCCCCTTCCAGCCTGAGCTGAGCAGTCTTTCTCTTCCTCAGGAACAGTTTAAGGTGGATCGGGAGGGAGGCCTGAACAACGTGAGGTACCGAATCGAGTCACGGACAGATCTGAGCGTGGCAGGAGCCCCTTGCACCGTCCTTAATATATTGCTGGACTGTGACACAAACGAGACCCCCTGGTGCACGTTTGGCTGAGCCCGTCCCCACGTGCCAGTTGTGTGCTCTGTGCTGGTGCCAAGACTCGGTGGCTGCCGTGGAGCTGCCTGGAGCAGGCAGGGTTTTTGCAGCGGATGAGCATGGCAGTGCTGGCGAGACACAGAGGAACAGAAGAGGCTGAGAACTGGACTTTGTTAGGAGCAACAGAAGAGGCTGAGAGTGGGACTCGCTGGTATGGCTGCAGGCACTGGTGCTGCCTCCCAGGGCAGGTACAGGAGGTGGCTTTCCTGTGCTGGACATGGCTGAGCTGCCACGCAGCTCAAGAGGACAATAAAGAACTGTCAGGGCACCTGTGAGTTGTGAATGCCCTGGGCTGTGCTGGCACTACTCTGTTTTCCTGTTCCCTTCACCTTCCTTCTACACACCTGTTCTGGCTTGGCCCCAGCTCCTCTCTGTATGACAGGTGAGCTCTGAGCTGCTCTGGTTCAGAGGCCAAGCCAGTCTGAAATGGGATCTGAGAGAGATGGTGGCTCTTCCAGCTGCCAGGTACCCCCAGGGCTGGGCTGTTTTCATCTCACTGCAGGAAGTGGTTGTGGTTGAGCTGTGCCTGAGCCCCAGCATCCACAGCGCTGCTGGATATCAGCACTTGTTGGCCAGGCCCTCTCTGGGGTGAGGAGGAGAGTTCTGGCTGAGCTTTCCTTTCCTGGCCTGCCTTCTGTGGCATGTGCTTTCTGAGGGGGTTGGAAGATCTGGTGTCTGCTCTGGGGCCTTGGCACATGTTTTGGGTGCTGCTGCCTCCTCAGGCTGGGTAGACCCAGTTGAACAGACAGCACCCCTCTGTTCAGCCCCACCACTAGCACTGGCACCAGGCCCTCTGCATTTCCTGGCCCCTTCTGTCCTTGCTTCCTTCCTGGCACTTCCTGGAGTGGTCGCTTTGCATCCCCAGAGAGAAGCTGTTGCCATCCGAATAAGATGAGTAGCCCCAGAGAGGAGGGAGGGAGGGAAAAAAGCATTGGAGCCAAATGTGGGGGTCATGTACTCTGTAGGGGCTGTGGGATGGGGTGCCTGGAGGGATCTGCTTTCTGCTCTCTGTGCTGCTCTGGAGCTGGGAGAGGAGTCTGGAGCCCTTGGATAGGGTGTGGAGAGCTGCCTCTCAGGCAGGGATTGGGGTGCTGATGCAGGGTGGTGAGGATCTGCTTTGCTTCATGGAAGCAGCAGGCCTGGCCTCAGGGCAATGTGGGGATGTGGTGTCCAAGAGCTCCTGATGGTCTGTCCAGCCTGGAAGCTCCAAAGCAGTGCTGGTGTCTGGCATGAAGGTGCTGGTGAACCTGCACAGCTGATGCATTTCTCCACAGGTGTTCCCAGGACCAGTCCTGCCCTTGCTGTGGGCAGCCAGAGGGAGATACTGGCCCAGCAGCCCCACTCCCACCCCTCCATGGTACGGGTTTGGGATCAGCCATCTGGATGGCAGCCCCTTCCCAGTCCCTGAACCACAGCCAGGGCTGGTGGAGGCAGATCGAAGTATTTCTCTGCGCCGTTCAAAATAGATGACACAATTTGGGGCAGGTTTCATAAAGACATAGCTGTGCAGAAACAGAGAGCATATGTGCACCTCGCACTTCGCTCAGCGCTCCAGGCTCCTCTCCCGCTGCCTGGCAGCTATTTCTCAGCTCTGCTCGCAGCCCCCTCATCCTCCGGTTGCTTTTGTGGAAGAGGCGCCCTGCTGGAGACCCGGCTTCCTTTTATAGCCCTGAATGTGACTCGGAGGTCGCTCGGCTCTGCTCCCCCCACGCGCTTTGATATCGGCAATGGCCCAGCGGGAGGGGATGAAGTTTTTCCCCATCGCCTTTCCGCAGATGGATAACAACACCCTGCCTGCTGTCCCAGGAGCCCTGCAGAGCCGAGCCGAAAGCCTCCCAGCCGTTCTCTCAGCAAGCCTGAGGAGAGCATCAGAATGCTCAGGGGCAGAGAGGCCCAGCCCTGCCCCTCTGTGACCCCCCCCCTCCCCTCTGGGGTCCCAATTACTGCCAGCGAGGCCACATGGGCACAGCAATCGATGGCTTTTATTGTTGTTACAAAGTGGATGGTTCCGCAGCTGTTTGCTGGTGGACGCATGAAACTGCTGTAGTATCTTAGACTGGGGGATGAGGTGAGCAGAGAGAGGGGACGGGGGAAAAAGTGAGGAGGCTGTAGGATCTCTCCGTGGAGAAGGTGACATCCCTGGCTGCTGGAGTGACCTGGGCAGAGCCAAGCTCCGGGGCCCTGTGGAAGTTGCTATTCCAGGCAGAGGTGCTCGGTGCAGCCCGTGGAGGAGCAGGAAACGGGGCAGACAGGGAGGAGGGGTGCGGCCGTGAGCAGCACCCCTCGTAATCACCCAGCATCACTGCAACCTGCCCGATCCCAGCCCCGTGGGATGACGCCAGTCCCCGCGGGCTGCCGGGGGGATCCTTCAACGACTGAGCTCCAGGCAGAGGGCCAGGGCATCGCAGACACATTCCTGAGGCCAACAGGATGGGAATTGGCACCGCTGGGAAGGGCTCCCTTGTTCAGAGGCCACGCGTGGTGATGCGCAGCTGGGCACAGGAGCTGCGGGCAACGGGGGCTGAGGCCGAGGGAGCGGAGCGTGCCTTGGCAGCGCACCGAGGACACTGCCAGCATGTGAGCCCGGCGAGCAGGGACCGGGGACAGTGTGTGTGTGTGGGAGAGCACTGGCAGCACAGCTTGAGGACTCGGGTGTGCGGCGGGGGGAGCTGGCAGCGAGCGGGGTGCGAGCACACCGGATACACCGGGGACAGACGGGCACAGCGCCGTGGGATGGAGCAGGGCTGCTGCAGGTGTCCTGCTCACTGACCAGGTCCATCCCGTGCCGGGATCCTCGCTCCCTGCGGCTGCCAGAACCGGCTCCAGGCCAGGATGTGGCAGCGCTGATTCAGAGCTGAATTCAGAAGCGTGTCCCGTCCCGCTGGCGCCAGGCCAGGGGCGAGCCCCACCGGGGTACACCGTGTCTCCCGGGGCTTTGTGAGGCTCCTGCCCGCCCGTAGGCGCTGTGAGCGGGGGACACGGGGTTCCCCTGCTAGAGGACGGCACAGACAAGCGTCCTACGGAGTTGAGACCCCTCTCCGCGCCGCAGGTACGAAGCAAAATATTTCTCTCCACCCTCGGTGGGCGCTACCCGGGAATACCAGCCCTCCGGTCAGGGGGTTACCGCCAGCCGAGTGGCTCCGGTGCTGTAGCTGGGGGGATTTGCGGGGCTCTCCCCGCCATCGGGAGGGGAGGATTCGCACAAGTGTCGGCGCCGCACGCAGCCAGCGCGCCCTGCCCCGCCCCGCTGGTGGGCACGGCCTGGCCGGCCCCCTCCTTCCTCCTCTTCCTCCTCCTCCACCTCCTGCTGCTGCTGCTGCTGCTGCTTCCCGCCCCTCCCGTCCCGCCGCCCCCGCTCCGCGATTTGCCGGTGCCGGCTCCGCCCGCCGCCCCGCGCGGCCGCGGCCGAGGGGCGCGTTCAAACGCGGCGAGGGAAGGAGCGCGGAGCGGAGCCGTGCGGGACCGCAGCACCGCCGGCATGGTGAGTGCGGGGCCGGGCGGCCCCCGCCGAGCCCCATCCCCTTCCCCCGCTGCGCTGAGGCCAGCGGGGCTTTGTCCCGGGCTCGGCCCCGGGCACCGACTGCCCCCTCCGCCTTCTCCGTGCCGGAAATTCCGGCGGGGCTGCGGGGAGGCGCGGAGGGCGCTGTGCGGGGACCCGCGCCCGCCTCCCTCCAAACCTGCCGGTCCCTCCCGGGAGGAATGGGAATGGGAAAGGGTTTGTGGCCGTATCCTGCCCGGGCACGGCTGGGATTGGGAGTAGATCGCGAAGGAGCCAGGCTGGCCGGACCGGTGTTTTGCCGCCTGGAGGGTGATCCCCTCCCTGCCGCAGGCAGGACACCTCCGGGCTCCCCCGGCGTTTCCCAAACCTCCCACAACCTGACCTACTTCCTCGGCCGTCTGTGCCGGGAGGAGCCGCTGCGGGGCTCGGCCGAGCTGCTCCCCAGTGCCGGGGGCTGGATGTGCATCCACGCCCCCCCCCTCACCACCATGGGAACATCCACGTCCCCTATCCCCGTGCAAGCCCGGTGGCACCGCGGGCAGCCCGGATCCTTCCAGAGGGTCCATCCCTGGTGCCCCTCGCGGGGTGTCGGTGCCCGCAGCAGGTGTTGGGCTCGCAGAGGGAGGTGACAGCGCAGGCCGGGAGCTGTCAGACAGGTTTGTGCGTGGCAGCAATTAAAACCGGGGTGTTTGTTTACCCGGCGCGTGGTGCTGAGAACCAGGACAGCTTCCTGGGTGTAACCCGGCCCCGGAGCCCTCGGCGAGGCTGGGAGCGGTGCTGGGGGCTCTGCCTCGCCCCTGCCACATTCTCTGTGTCCCCTGCACTGGCGTGAGGCCATCGTCCCCTCCCTAGCGCTGGGAAGCCAGAGCCGAGGCCGAAGGCATCCTCTCATCCTTCCTCCCCCGGCCACCTGCGCAGGAAACTGCATTGTCCCGTCAGCATCCTGCCCCTTCCCACCGCCCTCACGCCATGTCCGGCCACGGGGTCCCCTGCACGCACGCAGCAGCTGGGCTGTGGCCACCTGGTCCCTACCCGGGGTTGGGAATGCCTGTGGATGGATGGGGCCGAGTGGAGCTCGCCCTGCGAGCTGCAGGAGCCCGTGCCACCCATGCTGTGCGGGAAGTGTCCCCGTGGTACCGCGGAGGTGCCCGTCCCGTGCGCGCCCCGGGGAGGCCAAGCTGATGGGCATCCCCAGGGGCATTTTGGGGAGGTCTCCAGAGGGTGTCCGGAGCCGGAGGTCCCGGCGGGGATGTTTGGGTGCCGCCGGGCCGGGGCTGGCGCCAGGCCCGGGCAGGTGCTGCCGGCTCCTGAACTCGCCCGCCTGGCTGGGCGGCAGGTGCCTGTTCTGGTGGCGGCCCCGGCCCCGGCCGCGGGCGGGAGGTGGGGCTGGGTGTGGGAGGAGGCGCTGCACCGTGATGGGGGCAGCGGCGGGGAGCCCCCGCCCCGTGCGGGCTGTGCCCCCGGGAAGCTGCACGGGAGATGGCAGATCCATCCCATGTGGGCCCCTGGGAATGGGGCTGGCTGGGCAAGGGGGTGCCGGGGGTGTGTCCCGGCTGCCCAGCATCGCTGACTCTGTCTCTTCCCCGGCAGTGCTGGTTCTGGGCTTTTCTCTAATTCTCCATGGCAGCAGCACAGGGTCCTGTGACCTGTGAGCCTGACACCCGTGTCCTTGGCACCTACCTCTCCTCGGAGCCCGTCGGTGTCGTTGGCAGCATGGGCAGCGTGGGCAGCCTGGTGGAGAAGCAGGATCTGTCCCCCCTGGAGCTGCGGGCCCCGCTGGGCGGCTCGCGGGGGCTCCGGCAGCCTGACGGGCTGCTGCGGAAGGGGCCGAGCCAGCGGGAGCTTTTTGGGTACCTGCACGGGGCCAAGAAGGAGACACGGGCGGAGCGGAAGCACCAGGCATCAGGAGCCTGCTACAAGCGGGACTATGAGAGCGACCGTGAGAACCGTTCCCCTGAGCGCTGCTCCCGCGAGCATCACCGTGGGGCTGACTTCTCCAAGAGCTCCCTGCCGGAGCGGGGCCGCTTCGACAAGGTGAGGCTGTGAGGTCCTGGTCTGTGAGAGGCTGGAGCAGGATGATCTGCACCCCTCTGGATGGAATGTGGGGATTTGAGGATGTTGAGGGATATGAAGCTGGGAGCAGGGGGTTCCCTCTGGCTATAGAGGCTCATGCTTGACCTTGCTCTTGTTTTTCAGTGCCGTATCAGGCCCTCGGCCTTCAAGGCAGTGGCTGGGAAGGGGCTGGTCTCCATGCAGGGCCTCTCCTCGTCCAAGGGGCAGAAGTTGTCCAAGAGCAATGGGAGCCTGCACACGCTGCTGTCGCAGAGCAGCACAGCTGCCCCGCAGCACGGCCCGCTCCGCACCCACCTGCTCCACGCCATCAGCCTGGATGAGGCCTCTGACTCCAGCCACAACTCCATCCAGAGCTTCCCATCCTATGGCTCCCGCCTCAAGCCTGCCCAGAGCCAGTTCAGCGCCTCCATGGGCCACATCAACCACATTGGGGGCTCCTTGGACAGGGTTTCCCGGAGCCCCAGGGATACCCTGGCCCCCGAGAAGATGCCCCTGTCCTGCAAAAGCATGGCCACCCTGAGCAGGCTGCAGAGCCCCGGTGAGCCTCCACCACCATACGAGTTCTCCTACTCGCTGGAGGACGCCGTGAAGCAGCTGGAGGACCGGCTGCAGGAGACGGGAGGGGAGCTGCGGCAGCTCAAGAGGAGCCTCAGTGAGACTGAAGACCCCTTCACACAGGTGAGCCGTGGGGTTGGGGCGATGCTGGGTCCCCTGGGCAGGCTTGTAGGGGTGGAAGGAGCAGTGAAGGAGCTGCTGTGGTGGGTGATGGGCTTGGAATGCCCAAGCACAGGAGGATTGAATATCATGGGACCTCGTGGGGTCCCTCCTGGGGCTAACAGCCTCTCACCAGTGTCCACCTGTGCTGGCAGGCGTTTGAGGACAAGCAGCGGCTGTGGCTGGACGAGCTGGAGGACCTGAAGCAGATGTACATGGCCCAGCTGCAGCAGGTGATGCAGCAGGCGCAGCGCGGGCAGCGGGCACTGCAGCTGCAGCTCTACAAGGCGCAGCAGGAGAAGAAGCGGCTGCAGGAGGAGCTGAGCCTGCAGCAGTGCCAGTGTGAGGAGACCAAGCTCCGGCAGTCCCAGGGCGAGCATGGCAGCCCCAAACTGGAGGAAACCAAGTGGGAGGTGAGTCCCCTTCCATCCTTCCTTCCCTGTTGTCACCCTTCTGGCTGTGGAGCCAGGATGGGGGCAGCAGTTCCTTGCTCTGGTGTCACTTGGGGTCACACTATGGGAAAATGAGCTGTGTGGTGCTTATGGTCTCCTCTAAGGAGGACAACTTGGGGTGCTGCCACCTCTGGGGTCCTGCTCTGCCAGCCCTTTCTCACTGCTCACCTGTCCCCTGCAGGTGTGTCAGAAAGCAGCAGAGATCTCCCTGCTGAAGCAGCAGCTCAGGGACACCCAGGAGGAGATGGCTCAGAAGCTGGGGGAGATCTTCAGCCTGAAGACGCAGCTGCGGGAGGCCAAGGCAGAGGTCCAGGCCAGGGACTCCCAGCTGGCACAGCTGGCAGACTCCTTCCAGAGCCCCCCAGAGCCCAGCACCTCACTGCCTCTGGGTGATGACCCCATGCCATCGTGCCAGGACTTCCCTGGCTGCGAAACTGATGACTCCAAGTGCCGGGGCCTGCAGAGCGACTCGGCGGAGCCCCTGGAGCGGCAGGTGGAGTGGCTGTGGGCAGAGCTGCTGCGGGAGCGGCGTCAGGGCCAGCTGCAGGCTGTGAACTTTGAGCTGGAGAGGAAAACGTGGCAGGAGGAGAAGGAGAAGGTGCTGCGGTACCAGCGGGAGCTCCAGGCCAGCTACATGGAGATGTACCACCGGAGCCAGGCGCTGGAGCGGGAGCTGCGGCAGCTGCGGGCGGAGCCCAGGGATGTCAGGATCGATTCGCCCTGGATCGAGCGGGTGGAGTCCTCCAAGATCTGAGGGGCGGGATGCCAGTGGGACTGAGAAGGGGGAAGGTCTCTTGCTGCTGCAACAGGATGATCTCAGGGTGTGCACAAGGACTGGCCCCTCTCGGTGCTGCCCTGGGCTGAAGGACTGATTGCCACAGGGGAGCTTTTCCTTCTTGCAGCACTTCAGGCCCTGCTGGTGGGGGTCTCTGGAGGGCGGGGGGTCATCTGTGCCAGGGCGGGGGTCTTGCATGTGCCCCGTGCTCTGACTCCAGGAGTGTTTGCCCTGTGATTCCTTCTGCCATGGGGGCAGAAACCAAGCACCCTGTGAGACATTCCCTGTCCCTCCTGCCCCCGTTCCTACACTCCAGTAACTTAATGTCTTGTGAGAAGCTTGAGCCCTGTCCCCCCACGCCACTGCCTTGCTGTGGGGGGTTGCAGCTACTGTTTGCAGTGGCTGCCTTGTCAGCAGGGCCCTGGGGCTGGTGGTGCCACTGGGGAGGCAGAGGAGGAAACCTCGAGGAGTTCTGGTGCTGCTGGGAGGGGGCAGCTGCCCCAGCACCTCTGTTGGGGGCTTCTTGTGTCCCCAGTGTGGAGCAGCTCTGCAATGGAGGTGGTTGGTGCAGCTTTCTTTGGGCTGAGAGGGGGGGAGTGCCTTGTGCAAGCAGGGATGGGAACTGGTGCTCTGCCACACTGGGAGGAACTGGGGTGGGAGAGAGGACTGGGGTGTGTGCCTGAGTTGGGGGAGAGGCTGGGGTGCCCCCTCCTAGGGAAGGGGAGCTGGAGGAAGCCCAGAGGCGCTGGAAAGAGAGAGCCCTGCTCTATTCGTGTAACAGCAGAGCTATGTGAAGCTCAGGCCCAGCTCCGCACCCTGCTCCTGCAATAAACCCGCATTTCTCTCTCCTTGCCTCTGCTCTGCTTCCCTCGGGGTCGGGGGGGCTGCCGGCCATCAGGGTGGGGCTGAGAGGGACGGTGTGCAGGGCGGGGTGGGCTGTACCAGCGGGTGGGGCATCGCCCTGAGTCAGGCGGGGCTGGGCAGCCTCACCCCTGCACCCGATGTGGTTTAACGCAGCCGTGGAGCCCCCCCAGCCCTCGCCCCGAGCAGCAGAACCACGTTGTACAAACCCACAGACACCTTTATTCACCCCACAGTGCTCAGCATCCCCCCATCAGTCCTCTCGGCAGAGTCCCCAGAAACATCCGTGTGTCCCCGGACAGAGGGACAGGGCCCCGCAGGGCACAGCCCCTGCCCGGCTCTTCACAGCGGCAGGGGAAGGGCTGACACCTCCTCCAGACACTCGTCGTAGGCTGCCTGGTACTCCTCGTGGGGCTTGATCATGATGACACAGGTCGGGCGTTTGGAGCCGACGGCAGCTCCCAGGTCCTGAGGGAACAGAGGGGGGCCATGAAGGGCCAGGTCCCTTCCCGAGGTTTGGGCTCGGGACCAGCTCACTGCAGGCCTTGCTTCAATGCAAGGAAGTTCTGTCTGTCCTGCCCATCACCCCCAGACCCTCTGGACTCGTGCTAGGTCCATGAACCTTTTTCCCAGCAAGCTGGGCTGGCACCTGGCTCGTGTGCCATAGTCCTTCCCCAGCGTGGGTCTGCAGAGCTGCCTGCACTGGGGCTCCAAAGACACCCACTTCCCCCTCAACGCCCTGTCTACAAAAGAGCTGGCCCCACCTCACACAAGCCTGGAAAAGATGAGCTGCTGCAGGAACTCGATCGTGGCAAACAGTTCTGTGATCCCACACTGAAACACTCCTACACCTCCCCGCGTCCCTTCTGTGCCTTGGTCAGGGACAAGCACCGAGTTCTTTACTCGGGCACCAGATCTGCCCCTCCCCGGGAAGGCTCTGCTCACAGCCCGGGCCCCTCACCGCGGCTGGATCCTCCCCATCCCCAGCACTCACCGCTTTGGAAGGGACATACGCGTACGGGAGGCTCCTGTCCTCGCACATGATGGGGATGTGGCAGTAGACATCGATGGGCAGCGTGTCCCCGGCCAGCACCGTGATCCTGCGGGGACAGCCGTGTCAGCGCCCGGGCCGGCGGAGCCCTGCAGGGCCACGGGCACAGGGCAGCGCTTACCCCGTCTCGCCCTTGTTAATGAACTTCTGCACCTCCTTCACACCGCGGCGGACCTGCTTGTGCTTGGTCGCTGCAAGAGAACCACGGCGTGAGGGACCGCACCGCGGCCACATCCCGGCCCCTCCCCGCCGCCGCCGCCACACCTTTCCTGATGCACTTGAGGAGCTTTCGCGTGAGCTTGCGGGACGCGAGGGGCTGCGCGATGGGGTTCAGGAAGTTGAGCTGCTCCTGGTACGAGAGCTCCGGTGTCGCCTCCGCCTCGGCCGCCGCCTCCGGCTTGTCCCGCGCCATGGCAGCTTCAGGCCGCTTCCGCTTCCGGGACACGCACCCGCGGGTCTGCGCCAGCCAATCGACAACCGCTCTGGCATTGACAGACAGCCGAGCCAGCCAATGGCAAGCGGCGATTGTACCATCCCCCCTCCCCTCCCAGGCCATGCGGTCCGTCCCGCGTTTCCCGGTCCCGGTCCCATTCCCAATCCCGATCGCGATCCCGGTCCCGGTCCCGGTTCTGGCCCCAGTCCCAGTGTCAGGCAGGCCGGGACAAGCTTCAACACGGGCCTTTATTGTGTGTGGTCAGTGCCGGTAACGCCGGACCCCGCCGCCCCAACACAACGACGCTGCCGTGCCCGCTGTGCAGCCAGCCAGTCACCCTCACGGGCTGTCCCCGTTTCATCCACCTGGCCACACACAGGATTTTCTCCCTTGCTTTCCATCCCAAGGAACTCCTCTCCCTGCAGGGACACGTCGCTGGTTTTCCCCAAAAGAACGGAGGCTTCCAACATGGTACCCTCCCAAAAACTGCTCTGGATCAACCCATCAGCCAACTGGGGAGAATGAGGGATAATAATCAACCCAAGGCCACGGCAGCACATCCCCTGAGCCCAGGACATGCCCTGACCCACAGAGACAATGCTGCTCCAATTGAGAGAGGCCTCAGGCAGGGCTGGTTACCTTCTGCCTCACTCCAGCCTGTCCCTGGACAACAGGACAGCTTCAGCCAGGACCTGCAGCTGCTCCAAGACCTCTCGCTGCATCTCCACAGCGATGTGGAACACGTGGTGGTCAGAGCTGTTGTACATCACTGCGTTCTGGAACATGAGCATCAGGTCACACTGGAACTGCATCACGGACTGAATGTGTCCCTTTGACAGCCTCCTCTTTATGCTGCTTAAATCCATGGGTCTGCAGAAGACAGAGAGGAGAAGAATGAAATTGCAACCCGGGGCCAGGCATCCTTTGGGATCTGCATGAATGTGCTTGTTCTCTTTTCAGGGTGGCCCTGAAAGCAGAGCTATTTTCAATCAATTTGATTGCTCAAGACACACAGGGGGGAGTGAGAAAGGCTTTTCTTCCAGGCCAGACAAAAGTGAGTTCAGCCAATGCGACACTTGCCATCCAATCAACTTGGCAGGTCATTAGCAGTCACCTCTGGAAAAAATGGGATGCTGAGCTCCAGAGAAGGCAAGCAGTAATTAGTCTTCAGGAAGTCAGTCCAGGTCTTAGTGGAGAAAGAAAAGTTACTAAAATAGGTATCTATTAAATCCCCTAAAGATCGAATGGTGCCACCAGCAAAAATAGCAGTGCTGGTAAGGGGAACATGATAGGGAATAAATATTACTTCCCTTATTTTGACAGAATGGGAAAATGAATGGCTGCAGAGAGGACAACTGTGACCAGAATAGAACATGATTCAGCTCTGAAAAAATGTCATTAATCTCTCTGGGAAATATTCTTATGACCCACTTCTGTGCTGAGAGTGAAACATCTGGGGCGCTCGCAGCGGGTGAGGAGGGGGCATCTCCTGAGGCACATTCCAGGCACAGGGAGAAGGGACTGCTGAGCTGCAGGGCCTGGATTCCCTGCCCAGGGACTGTGCCTGGGATAAGCCAGCCATGCAATGCCCAGGGCAGGCACAATTCCCACCAGCTCCAGAGTCAGTGCAAGCTTCCAGGTTCTAATTACCCAGAAGGGAGTTTTACTGAAAGAAATCAGTGGGAGATGCTGGTGACAGCCAAACTCTGGAAAAGGAGGAAGGAAATCATCCCACTGGCCCTTTAGAAACCAGAGAAGGCAGAAAACAACCAGACAGAAAGCAGCAAGAGAGCACTTCCTCCACAAACTCACCTCTTTACCACATCCTTGTATCCAGGGGCTTGTTTCTCTGACACTGGCTTCAGGAAGGGGCTGCTGAACCTACAAGGACAAAGAATGTTCTCTGCCTGTCCCTGCACCAAAAACACAGAGCAGGGCTTGCCTCTCCCTGCTGGCCCTGTGGGCCACAGCCAGTGTTGGTGCCAGCTGTGTAGGAAGCAGCATTTGGGCTCTGTCACATTAAGCAGAGGAAATCAATATGCAGTGTTCTCTCCAGCTCTGCAGCAGGCAGCTGTTCCCAAAGTCCTGGAGAGACAGGCCAGCCCTTGGGAGGGGAGGGCTAGGCCTGGTGACACAGGAGCTGTGTGTTCAGGACATGTTGGTGAAACCCTCTGCTGCCACGTACCTGTGGCTGGCTATCATCCTCCAGATGGACAGGAGCTTTTTTCTGAGGATCAGGTGCTGCAGGGGGTTATTCCAGCTTGGCTGCAGCCTGTGGAGTGAAGATACTGCCAGATCATCACACTTGAGACAAAGTAGGAGGTGACAATTCTGCTGGCACCCACCACATCCAGGTGGATGAAGCTACAAAAAGCCTCTGAGTGTGATGGTGGGAGTGCTCTGCATTAGAATGCTCAACTGAACATCCAGAGTGCAGGAAGATGCAGGACAAGAGGTAAAAGCAAAGCTGAGATAAGGAGCAGGACCAAATTGGATAGAAAACCTCAAGCTACTCTGCAGTTCAGAACCTTACTGGGGTGTTTTTTATGAAGTTTCTCTTCCCAAAGTCCCATGTTTTTCCTTTCAAAGGCAGTCCAAGTGAACACATGTGGCAGAGCCTGCATGTGACTGACACACCTGCAGCTGCTCAAAGGGGGTTGGTAATACTGGGCTGTGCAGTTCCTGACAGCTGATGTCCAGCTCACACCAGGCCTGGTTGACTTGAGAAAACATGTATTTTCCACTTAATCTCTTATTTAATCTCTACTCTTCTCACTTCATCTTAGGATCAAAGCCCTGTAATACCAGAAAATCCAGAGACAGCACAAGTTACCTCCTTCCCTTCTGCTCTGCTTGGCTATCCCACCTTCCTGGATGTGACCTGTGCCATGCACTTGTTCTCGTGTATGACAAGGGAAAAGACTCTGTTCTGCTGCTTTTGCAAGAGTGCAGAACCAGCTACTTACTGGTGCAAGTTGGGAGAGCCTGTGGAGTCCAGCACTGGGGATGCAGAGGGGCTGTCACTGTCATCTTGATCCAGGGCCTGGATCATCTCTGGTGAATGCAGCTCTTCGAAAGATGTTTCTTCAGGTGTGTCTTGAGTCTTGCCCTGAAGACCACAGAGGATACATCTAAAATGGCAGCACATTACCTGAATCCTTTTTCTAGAAGCCAGCCTGCTGCATACCCCTTTCCTGTATCCAGGCTCAGCTGGGAGCTTGCTTGCTCTGTTACTCAGAGGATGCTGTTTGACCTCACTCAGATCTTCCCAACGAGAGCTGTGTCTGATCTCTTGGATGACATCCACCCCTGGCTGACAAAAACCCTGTGGAACTGAGTGGTGCCCAGTGTTGTGTTTGTCTGCTCTCTGGGAAGAGTAATGGATGTAGAGAGGGCAATCAGGAGCTGAGGTAAGACTGCCTCAGGCTTGCTAAAGCTCCAGATACAGATAACAGGAACCCCTAGAGTTCAACAAGGTTGTTTCCTCACAAACTCCCACGTTAAAATGACAGGGAGTAGACTCAGCCTGGAAGGAGAGTGGTGCTGTTGTTGTAGTGGTTTGCCAGTCAAATACTCAGTGGGATATCATGCAGGAGCACCTCAGAATCCTCAACAGATCTGAAGCACGAGTAGACTTCTCAGAAAGGAACTGGACACTGTGCTGTGTTTGGCTGTGACCACTGGGAGAACTGCGAGGGAGTTGCTGGCAATAACAGCAGTTGAGAGCAGAGTAACTGCTGGGAACACACTGTCCTGGCTGAACAGGTGAAAAATCCTGGAGGTTTTTTGTCTCCAGTGTCCTGAGTCTGCAAGAGAACAAGTGTGGAAAAATGGCTCTGTTCCTCCACTGCTGTGTTAATTTCTCAGGAATATCCAGCAGGCTGGTGGGAGCCCACAGCGCCCAAACCCAGGACTGATGCAAACCCAGGCTAGACAGTGCCTGCTTCCAAGACATGACAGTCCCTAGGGGCAGATGGTTATTGCTGGCACAGCCACGTGGGCCTGAAACCAGCCAAGCTGTGCTGCAAAACACAGCAATTAGAACCAGGCAAGTATTCCAACCTTGCCTTAAACCTGAGAGCAGCCTGCCAGCTCTCATGAGTCACCTTTACACTGCCAAAGAGCAATTCCTCCAACTCACATCTGAGGGTTTCATCTGTAACAAGCTTCCTGTTTATAAAAATACACAGCCATACATAAGAAATAACCTTCCCTCCTACATTTCTTCTCTATTACCCTCCTGTGGGTTTCGTCTCCCCTCTCAGAACCTGGGGCTCCCCTATCTCTTCTAGAACTTGTTTCCTTCACTGTCTCATCTCTCATCCAGGGCCAGAGGCTCTTTTAGGACCACCACTCTCCTACCTCTCTTCCCAGGAAGTGTTCTTTCTCATCTTTTGCCAGGCAGTGTAGCTGACTTCCCTCTGCTCCCGAGGCTGCTGTTCCTGTGGCCTTTTCCTGGCACCTCACTTCTTCCCCATCACTCTGCTTCCCCGAGCCACAATAATCCCACGGAGTCTGTGATGACTCTGTGCTGCTAATGCAGAAAGATTCCAACATCTGGGTTACCTGCAAGACAGTGATTTATTACTTCAAATTGTGAAGGCAAAAGGGAGAAGAAATAAACAGCAAGAGATGCTATTTTTGCAATCGCTCACGAACGCCTTTCCATTTTTAGGAATCCTTGCAAAATCTGATGAAGCCCTGTGTTATTATTACAGTGTCAGCTCACTGACATTTCTGTGCTTAAGGGTGAGCTGTGTTTTGGCAAAGCAGCTGCTTGGGTGCAGTGGGAGCTCCAAATGGGAGGAAAGGCTGGAGAGAAAGTGAACCCAGAGCTTCTGTTGTGTCCCCAGACTGTGTTTGTGTGGATGGTGCAGGCCTTGAAAAGCCCAGTGTTTCAGGAGGGCCTGAACTATGCTACCCACCTTCCTGTAAGCCAAACAGCCCTACCTCCAAGAGGAGCTGGAAGAGATTGTCGCTTTCACATGACTTCTCTGCCTCGTGGTCATCTTCACTTTCGTCCTTCCAGAGAGGCTCACTCAGCTCCATTTCATGGTCTGCCTCTTGGCTGCTCCCCTCTAGCTTCCCCAGGGCCAACTCTTCAGTATTTCTCCAGCTCCTCACATCCAGATCCAAGCTTGAATCGCAGTCGAGAAGAGACTGGGAATCACTGTTCTCTGACTTGATGGGAGATTCCAACTCAGACTTACAGGCATGGCCCATCTGCAAACAATGAAAAGACAGCAAAATTTCATTGTATCCTGATCCAGAACTGCCAAGCCCAGCTCATTTCTTGACTCACTTGGATGGCCACAGCATGGGAAGGACTCTGAGGTGAGCAGCCTACACCTGAGCTCACCACACAGCACATGGCAGGGCTGCAGCTCTGAAACACAAACTGCTGCTTCAGAGCAACTGAATTTCAAATTTCAGGTTTTCTGGTGCTTTTGCTGTGCCCTCTCCCTGCCCTGGTCAGTGGGTCAGTGCTCAAAGCATGCTCAGCTGTCTGGGAGCACGTGGCTTTGCTGGTGCTTCATGTTTAAGGTGCTGAAGGCATCCAACAGGCTCAGACTGAATCCTGCTGGGGCTCCTCAGCTGCTGAGTGTCGGGAACAACTGGTGACTCCAAGGACAACTCACTGAAATTCCACTTGCTGCTCCCTGAGAACTTTTTAGGTAACTTACTACAAACGTTACAGACACAGTTTTGAAAGTGACAGGTGTAATTTCTCTGGATGGTGATATCTCATGTACCTGAGCCAGAATTATACCCACACAGTCACACACCGACAGGCACAGTTCTATCCATTGCAGAAAATAAAAGTTAGCATTCTCTTAAGAACGAAGAAACCATTAATTTCATCTCTGTTCATTAGTCCATGCCTAAATGTCTTCTACTGCATGAGTGCACTCTGAGCCCTCTAAGCCTGGGGAACTGATTGCAGGGTCACAGTACAACAGGAAAGGATGTCACAAAATCTGCATCTTGCCACTGAATGGAGCTGCCTGGATGCTGCACCTATGGAGAATTCTGTGCATTAACTAACACTGTCTATTTAGAGTTTTCAGTTAATTATGTACAACCTAATTTTTTCAGAGTTTTGAACAAGCAGGTTTCTCACTGATTGGCTTTTCCATTCTCAGCACTGCTAGCACAGCTCCAAATTCACCTTATGGAGCAAAACTGGGAGAAATACAGAATCCACTGGGTATGGGATGAGAAAACTGCTTTGGTTATTTTTGTGACCTTTCAAGCAGAGTTGGGATCTGAAAGCCTGTCCTTCCGAAACCAGTTTCAAAGTTCACTTCAGTGGCAGCAGATGAAATTTGATGAGGTAGGAGATAACATTACCTGCTCTCAGCTTTCAGGTGAGGGAGTTGGGCAAACAGAGATTCCATCTGAAGAGAAACCCTGTGCCTGAAGCTCTCTCCTGCAGCCTCTGCAGAGCTGCCACATGCAGAGACACAGAAAAGCCTCAGCCCGGGGTAATCTGATCACTTGTGATCATCTTTCTGTGCTCCAGAGGGATAAACGTTGAAAATCAGGAAGTCCTGGGAACTTGGGCGTAAGATTAAAGAGATCTTCAGCCTTATGTTCAGTTTTACCAAATCTTGGAAGACTCAAGATGCCAGAGAGCAGAATGGCAGCCTTAGTGCAAAACATGATGAGTGAAATAATCACAGACAGCTCAGCTCTACACCAGTTCTGGACAAAATGACACAGACTTGAACTTTTAATTAAGAATTGCCTTACAGTTCTTAATTACGTTGGCTACATAAGTCACTAGCAAGGAAGCTCTCTCAAATTGGAAAGTTTTAGTTCACTTTGTAGAGATCACACACTGCACAACCCTTGCTGTTCTGGGAAAACTGTACGAAATCAAAGAGACAGCCTTTAAAAAGAACCTACATGTCAAAACAAGAAAAATGATAAAAGCCTGAACTCTAATAAATGAAACGTAGAATCCACATAAAGTAGGCAAAAAAAAAAAAAAAAGAAAAAGAGAACAATTTGCTAAAGACATAAAAGCGAATAAAACCAAAAAAACCTCATCAGAAACATCAGAAGCAGAGAGCTGCCAGACGATCAGTGGGGATGACACACGATCAGTGCCAAACATCTCAGTGGAAAATAGGGCCAGTTGGAAAAACCAAATTAATCATCATTATCAGCAGTTGCCACAGAGGAGCTCACATGAGACCTTCTCTTGGGATGGGTCTGAGACGATTTCTAATTAAAATGTCAACAGGGGAGATTTTAGAACAATTTGAGAGAGTGCATAAACCTTAGAACCCATTTGGATTCATTTGTGAAGCCTAAAGAAGCTTAAATATAACGTGACCAAGCCTATGCTGTGTAACTTGTCATTTAAGAAGAAAACCAGAAAGGGGTGACAGTTTTATCTGTCTGTAAAAGGGTGGGTGCTGGGAGATGCAGCACAGTAAAACATCAGCTCTGTACTAGACAGATTAGAACAAAGTATTAGGAAGAAGAGTATTAGTAAGTAGTCAGAGCATGAGATGATGAATTGGGAAAGAGGCATGAGGCTCCATAGAGAAAATCATATCTGGAGTTTTAAAGCTCTTAAACATCATTAAAGACTATTAAAATGTCGTGGGACAAGAGAAAAGACTGAGAGAAAAATACCTGGTTAGGAGAAGGAACTAAGGGTAGGAAAGAACAGCAATGCTTGCCATGATGAAAGCAAATTACCAGAGGGTCTGATAAAGGTTTTTCTCCTGTGCTGCACCTTCAGTTTTCCAGAAGAGACAACGGCAGGGCAGAGGTGTTACAGAGAGATGGAGCCAGACTCTTCTCAGTGCCCAAGAGTGAAAGGAGACAGGGATGACATGCTGCACCACAGGAAATGCTGACTGGATAGAAGGTAAATATTTGAAGCTGAATGAAGTAAAGGAATGAGCAGAGGTTCTTTCCAACTTAGAATCCTGGAACAGGTTGGGTTGGGAGGGACCTTTTAAAGGCTGTCTGGGTCCAGCCCCCCTTCTACTGTTCCAAGTCGCTCAGAGCCTTGTCCAACTCGGCCTTCAACACTTCCAGGGATGGGGAACTCACAGATTCTCTGGATAACCTGTGCCAGGGCCTCACCACCTTCATTGTAAAAAAAAAAAAAAATAAATCTTCACCCAGTCTAAATAGGCCCTCTTTTACTTAAGAACCATTACCTTGTCCTGTCACAACAGGCAATGCTAAAATGTTTGTCCCTAACTGAAATCACTCCATAAAATGCATGAAAGACAAAGGCCCCTGTAACGTTTTGTGCAATGAACTGAGAAAAATAAGAATTCTAACCAGAAATTTGCTCCTGGGTTTAGCAGCAATCCCCAATCTAAGGGAGTTTCAGCATTTCCACATCAGTAAGGTGACTCTTGGTGAAAATTCTCCTCAGCAATACACAGGACTTGACACAGCAGGCACGGCCAACTTCAACACTGAACTTGTGAAAATTGAGAGCTCTTACTGGATAAGGCAACAATGCCTCTGCTCTTAATCCCAGTGACTCAGTTTCCTGAAACCTGTCTACCAGAAAGCTTCGCCCTGGACATGCTGCACAGAGTGCAGAGCACTCCCAGCTGCTGCAACAATCAAGGATGGTGTCATTTTGTTGTTTTTTTGTTGTTTTTCTTTTCCCAGGAAAGGTTGTGTGGGCAGAAAACATGCAAGTTTCGTCTCAGGTTGTATGAGCCAAGAAAGTGACTTAGAAATTCTCACAGTGAACTTAAACCTTCATGTTATGGAGGAAAAGGACTGTAATTCCCAGTAGAAATAATATACAAGCTCAGATATGAAAGCAGGTACTGGCAATCCTGCCTACGGGTGCTGGGATCAGAGATTTTCACTCTGACTTGTGTTGCCTTCTCAGATCTCTGGGGAAAGAATGTCAAGTTCTTTTCAATGCATTTTCTCCTAAAGAAAGCTCCAACAAGACTGCAATATTTAACTTCTCAAGATTTGATCTCCAGTGTCACCGCAGTGGTGCTGTATCATCACACACTCTAGCAGGGAATCTTCCTCTTCATCCAAGCACTGTGCAGCATTCCTGTGATTTATGGATTGTCTCTAACATCAGTGCTATAGGGATAACTGGAAGAGAAATATATTCGCAGATATTCCAGGTGGGGATCCAGGCTTGTACCACAGGGTTCCTTCCTGCAGAGCTGTGATGCTCAGTACACTGCACACAGGTTTGTTCCCAGATTTTAATATACATCACATTTACACATCACTAGTAAAAATCTGTACACTTCACATTACAGTACGTACGAGCCACCAGTTGCTAGCTAACACCAGAACACTGATGAAGCCCAGGACGACTGCCCTAAAACAGGCAGGGGGGCTGGTCTTCCCCTCTGGGGAAGTTTCTTTGGGTTACACATTCTGACATGACACTGCTTTCCAGAAGGGCAAGCGAAGGTGGTGAACCAGGTCCCAGAAATGGACCTGCAGCTTTTCTTCCTCCTCCAACAGCTGTTAAGAGCTGCCTGCTCGCACCCCAGCTCCGGATGCCTAGGATTCTGCTGGGATTTTTGTGTCTGCAGCATCATTTCTTCATCTTCATGTCTGCCTCGATAGCGCAGCGCCGCCCTCTGGTGCCTCCGTCCTGCTCACAAGGCAAACAAACAAGAGTTACACAACCCCACAGCAACGTCCCTCCAGCACAGCAGGAGGGAAGGAGGGAGGGAGGGAGGGAGGGAGGGAGGGAGGGAATTCTGCATCTGGCAACAATTTTTCATGCCTTCCCATCAGGAGAAAGGGAAGCTGTCCCTGCCAAGGCCTGCCTGCAGACCTACCTAAAGCTGGATCTGGACTTAGCAGGGTGCTGGGCTGGGCAGCATCTCTTGCACTGCTGGAGCCAGGGTAGAGAGGCAACACCTCTGGCCCAGACAGATGCTTTTGGAGCCTGGACAGTCCAGGCTTTCACCTAAGCAGCAGATTCTAGCTTAAGGGGGGAAAAGGAAAACTGCTGACTAACCTACCTTATCAGCTGCTGATCCCTATGGGAAGTGCTCCTCCAGCTGAGTGACCCTGGCACTAGCTCCCTAGTTCCTCCACACAGCTCCTTTCCATGAGCAGGTGAGCTGAGAGCTTCCTCTGATCCGCTGCCCTCTCTCTCTGGCTGATCTGCTGCCTCTCCTGGAGTACTCCTCTGTCTTTAGATACATGTGAGAGATAAGGACAGCTCTCCATCTTCTTCCTCTCTCTCCTCACAGTAACTCAGAGACTTGGGGTTTCCCAGAGGGAATATTTTTCCAAACACTTCCAGCTCACCACGGGCACAGAGAAATATATTTCTGCAGAGTCTTATTTGCTTTCTGAACCAGGAATGGATAAAGGAACACAGCTGACTCCTCACTCTCCCAAGACCTTTTGTACTGCCTCGGACGTGTGGAAGGGGCAGCTGTATAAACATGAGAGATGTAGGAACTACAGGTTTGTCTTGGTTTGTCAAACACTTGATTTGTCTTCCCACTTACATGGAAAGAAAGCAGGAGAGAAGTCATGGAGAAAAAGCAAAAGCAGATGACGAAACAAAAACACTTGGAACCAGAAGAAAAGACTGAAGCCCCACCCGCTCACCCATTTTGAGAATAAGGGACTGAGATGTCTCTTCTCAGATCACAGCGGTGCAGCCCCCAAGTCAAACACACCCTGCTGCAGTGCTAAGGATGCTGTGACAGTGCAGTGATCACCCAGACAAGGAGCAGAGCACCTGGCAGCAGTACTGCAGAACCTGCTGGAGCCTTTCAATACTTACAAAGAGAGAGAGAAGGAAGGCAGGAGAGCCCATTGGGACACTGTCCTGTTAAAAGGCCAAACAGAAGGACTTATCAGGCATCAGCTACGGAAATGCACACACCACACAGAAGCACTGAGCCCACACATGAGCATAGAGGAACATGTGCCCCACTCCCCTTCCTGCAGGGCGTCAGTCTTATGCAGCAGGAACATAAAAACAGACAAAAAGAGGGATACTGCAAGAGCCAGAATGCCAGGAAAGGGATATTCCCTCCACAGCCACAGCAAGTTTTCCTGGTGTACCAAACAATTCCTGCTTGGTGCAGCTGTCACTACTACTAAGCAGGTAGACCCTGCTGTCACAGTGTTGAGTGCACCAGAGAGTACCTGAGATCACTTCATCGTTTGCATGTGTCTTTACAGAAGAAAAAGACCACAAACAAACCTTCACTGCTTACATCAGTGTGGAATTCAAAGATTCTCTGGTGTATTTTACACAGCAAACCAGAGGTGATTCCCTAATTCTAAAAACCTGACTAGAAAGTGAAGGATATGGCAATTCCCTTCACCTTTCTGTCGTACCATAAAATCACAAAATCTGTGGAGTTCGATGGGAACCACAAGGATCACTGAGTCCAACTCCCTGCCCTGCAGGCCCATCCCCAAGAGTCACACCATGTGCCTGAGAATAGTCACACCTCTTCCGATACTCTGTTCATTTCCCTCAAGTTTTTATCACCTGTTTTTAAAAACAGGGAATAGAAGTATTTGAACTACAGAAAAAACTCATGAGATCTGCCTCTGGAATGCTTCACAGTTCCAGAACTGAAATCTAATCAATAGACATATTTGAAGAAAATCTGTTCACATGAAGATGCTGGTGTGGGAACTTTTGCCTCCTTGGTGTGGGAACTTCATGCAGGATCTTGGGATTCTTCAGAAGATCCCAAGTGCCCTTGCACAGGGTGCAGCATTCTCACCTTCTCTGAAGCATCCTGCTTGCGAGTGGAGTCTCGCCCCCGCAGGCTCTTTGCACTGATCCCTGACTCTGATGTTTGCATCATCAGTTGTGTGGCCAGAAATTGCTGCAAGGAAACCACACTCTGTTAAGATTGTCAGGCAAAACAAGCTCAGTAAGTGCGTGTCAGTTAACTATCACAGACCACAGGCTGGGAATGATTGGGTCACAGGCAGTTTCAGTTCCTTGGGTGCTGCTCAGAATAAGTTCCCCAATTTACCTCAGAAGCCACAAGTCCTGAGGAACTACAAAACCCCAATTCAGACTCTGTTAGCCCTGCCAGCTGGGACATTCTGCTTCAAAGAATATTTTAAATAGCATAAGTTCACAGGGCAGTTTCATGTGCACTTTAGATCAACATAAACTGGCACAGCCACCCAAGGAAGCCGGCGCGTCCCCTGTCATTCACCGTTCTTGTTGCTTGTTTCTGTTCCTGAACCACACCCTGGTTCTTGCTGGCCTAAGCATTTCCCTGAAGGAAATTACATTTGAAATTGGTCTGGGATGAACATATAAAAAATTTTGCTGCGTTACTTTTAACTCGCCCACGATCTAGTTCAACACAAACACCTGAGCTACCATGAGAAAGAAGCAGGGAAGGACAGGACCCAGTGCATTCAAACACACTGGGAGTGAAACTGTGCTCTGTCCTGCACTGGCCTCAGCTCATCCACTTTACCTGGATCTGCTCCAGGACATCTCTCTGCATCTCCACAGCCATGTGGTACACATCATGGTCAGAGCTGTTGTACATCACTGCATTCTGAAACATCAGCATAATGTCCCTCTGGAACTCGGCTGTGGTTCGGATCAGCCCGTTCTCAATGTTCTTTTTGATGGTGGATAAATCCATTGGCCTGTGAAAGAAATGCAGGCAAAATTGCAACAGAAATGTTTAACTCTTTCCCAGCTCCTCTGGAAACAGCCCAGGATCTATGATCTGTTTAGTTACAGTGTCTATTTTATTTAGCTGAACAGGTTCTCCCCCCATGGGTTGTGCTCCACAGCACCAAGGCCTGCATCCTTGTGCCCTGGACACAAGGTGTCCAGCAGTTACCTGGAATGGGAACAGCCTAAGAGATCTCTCAGGAGAGACATTTGCCTTCTCCAGGCATCACTGACAGAGAAACTAAGGAGCTAGAGCTGCAGCCACTGAGTTTGAGCTGTTTACAAGAGACTTCAGCAGCTAGCAGGGGATTCTGGTAATTTTTCCAGAAAAGTCCACCATCTGGGACAGTAAAAACTGCTGATTAAAGAACAGCTTTTAGGAATTCCAAAGGTTAAATCCTACTCTTGGATAGAAACTGGGAGAAATAGACCCGTTTCACCTTACTGATAAAATGTTCTGTGTAAGTCAGTGTACTTCACTCAAAGTCAGGACTGTGTACAGACATATGCCTGCTACTGATGGTGACTCTTTTCTTGGGGAAACCTGCTTCTGACTGAATCATGTCAGAAAAAGAATACTTTTCCAAGTCTGCACAGCCAGCAGAAACTACATTGTTCCTGCCAGAAATCCCTACAAATATGCAAACACAGAGTTCTAATGACAGAAGACTGCTGAGACTCACCTCTGCACGATGCTGTGGTAGCCTGGTGCTATGTCATCAGTTACAGGCTGCAGGAAGACATTGGCATACCTGCAGAGAGAAAGAGTCCACTCAGTGCCTGTCCTTGCTGGTAAATATTTGTTTCATTCTCTCCTGTTTATTTGTCTGTAACAATATGATTCATCATCTCTCCAGAAAGATAAGCCTCTGAAATGGGAGAGTGGAGACTTGTCTAGGATTAGTCACTTCTTTCTGCCAAGACATCAAACTCACCTGTGATTAGCTGCTGCTCTCCAAACCAGCATGATGGCTTTCTTCCAGATCTTCTGAGCCTGTATCGCTTCCTGGTCCTCACTGCACACTGAGCTGGAAAGAGAAGAATTGTAATTCCTTCAAGAGTCTCATCACTGCCTCAGAGCAGAAAATTCATGGTTTGTTTTATCCTTGACATGCCCACGCTAAGAAGGAAAAAGTGGGAGCTGGCACTGGAGTGCCGTCTGCACACTTGCCCTTGTGAGCAAGAACCAAACAAATCATCAACAAATTCTCCCTTAGGACCCACTCAGCAAACCAGAAATGGGAATCCTGCATTCCCTGTGTGCCCTGACACTCACAACTGTGAGGAGGCCGGGCTGCTGGGGATGGAGTCGGCGAGTGCGTGGGACTGCAAGGGCGCGTTGTGAACGCTGAAGCCGTCGTCGCTCTCGCTCACGGGGGGCTCGTTGTCCATCTCGGAGAGATACCCCTCACCCTGGTCTTCTTCTTTGGGTTCCTCCAAACTGGCAGCCTCACTGGCACCGTCCTCATCATCCTCCTCACCCTGCCCATCCTGAAACACAGAGTCCAGCTACAGCAGCCACTCAGCGCCTCCAAAGCAACTGCGGTTCTGTGAGCAAAGTGATTTTCTTGTGAGGCTGCTGACAGCTCTACAGGCATTTCCACAAAATCCCAGTCTCCCCAGCCTGCCCTGCCTCTCCCCACAGACCCAGAAGCACATACACAAACACCTTTACATTCGGAAGCAATCTCCCCTTCAGCTGCAGACTGCTCACTTCCCAGTGCAGAAAGCTGAACACAAGCTTTGCCTTTCAGCAGACAGCAGCAAGATGTTGCTAATAAAATCAAGATGACTAAAACCAACTGGGAATTACCTTCATCTGACTCCTAAACAGGGCTTGGGCCTCCTCCTTCATTGACTCTGTGAAAGAAAAACGCAGAAAGATTGATTCTCCCAAGCAGCCTTTCCTACAAAAGCTCCTGCACCAATGCCTACTGTCCT
This sequence comes from Certhia americana, assembly GCA_018697195.1. Lineage (NCBI taxonomy): Eukaryota > Metazoa > Chordata > Aves > Passeriformes > Certhiidae > Certhia > Certhia americana. Next base: position 3,154,192 of record CM031869.1, on the reverse strand, counting down.
GCAGTAATTAACACTGTTCCTACAGGTATCTTTTCTCCCTCCTCCCCAAAAAACCTGAACCAGATAACTAACAACTATCCAGCTAATAATGTTGCATGTAAAAGATTTCCTAGCTGAATTAAGTTACCTGACAGCTCAAATTTGTGCTGAACATCAGCCTGTGAGGAGTCTTCACTCACATTTGGGACTTGTGGAGGGGATGAATCATCATCAGGTGGGGTCTGGAGGGAAGAGAAATGCACAAATCTAGATGTTTGTGTCAGCTTACTTCAGTGAAGGTGTGGGCACATCTCACTCACCCTAACCTAACTCCAGGCAATGAGGTTCACTGAGCACCTTCCCAGCAGCAATTCTGCACGTGGGTGGGAGGAGATACACAAAGGTACTGCCTAAAGCAGAGCTGCTCTGCACATCAGCAGCCTGACTCCCAGGAAAACAGTCAGTCACATTCATTGAAGGGTCACTTCAACCCAGCACTCATCCTTCTTCTAAACTTTGCTCCTACCTGCCACAACTGCTCCTCTCTTTCCCCACACCAGTTCCAGACAGCCTCTGTGACCACATACCTCTGTCTTGACTGGATTGAGCACTGCATCTTCTCCCTGGGATGACTCTATCTTGATTTCAGACGCCTCTCCTGATGTTACAGCTGCTCTTTGATCTTCTTCTATCTCTTGGTTTCTAAGCTCTGGTGTTTCTGTCACTCTTGCAGTTGCTGGTATGGTTTCTTCAGGGCCCAGCTGACTCTGGTCCTGCTCAGCAATTTCAGTCTTTATTTCTGACCCCAGCTCACTGATACCCATTAGGTCTCGAATTCCCTTTGCCTCTGTCTCCTCACACTCCAGTCTCTCCTGCTTCACAGTCACGGACACCTGTGGCATCTGGGCCTGCTTCTCATGCTCCTGACGAATTGAATGTTCCCACGGGCCAGGAAGGGTCTGAGGGTCATCAGTATCTTCACAGAAAGAAGACAGAGCAGCTTCAACAACTGCTGCATCCAGGACTTCAGGGTGGTCATCTACCTTTATTGTCAAAACAAACACACAGCAGTGCAGGCTGAGGTCAGAAAGAGGGATTACAGAGAAGTTCATGTTATTTGGTACTGAGACAATTGTGGAAATCCCAGTCTACTCCGTTTACAAAGTTGCCCTTTGCAGTCAGATTTGTATCACTCTCTGTGGCAATTTCTCCTGAAGCTTTAGTTTAAGAAATATGGCACACCTGGAAAGGATTCTGTGAGCAGTGCTCATCTGTCTGCCAGAGACATGACCCAAACCCTACCCTCCAAGGAAGAAAGAAATTCCTTTTTGTACTCTGAAAAGGAGCACCACTGTCTGACAGGCAGCAGGGTTGTCTTTTCCTATTGATTTGGAAAACGATGGTGAGAATGTGCATTCTGGAATAGTTATTTCTTGCTTGTTTAAACTAAATTGGTGAACAGCAATCATTTGAGATTAACTCAACTGAATGAGGAGCAAAATGCACTGGCACTCTGCGTTCCCTGTTTACCTTGTCCTCAATGATGGCTATAATATTTCCAACCGTATCAAAGTCCAGCTCTTCCCCCGTATAGGACACTGCAATATCCATTTTTTCAGCCAAATCCAGATCTTCTTTCCCATCCATGCAGTGATCTTTGGAAGATCCTGCAGTGCTGCCAGCCCCAGAACCCAGGCACTCTTTCTTGATGGAATCAATGATCATTGATATTTCACTGCTGTCCATGGACACTGTCACAGTATGGGAATCAGACACTGCCTCCATGGAAACACAGGCTTCTGGCTGGCTCACTGCACAAGGATGAGAGGGACAGTCAGAGAGATCAAGCTGGAGAAGTCCCCACATAAACAAACATTGCAGTGGGTAAGATCAAGCATCAACCACAAAATGTCCCAGGCCCACCCACCCCCCCACAACTTAGATAAATAAAAGACAAATATGGGTTTTCTGTCCCCCAGGAGAGACAGAGTGAGATTCCAACCCTTAAACCACAGTCCAGCAAATCCTCAGCACTCCCACCCCCGCCCAGCAAACCCTGTTTAAAACCATCTGTTTACTCCAGAACCCAGCCATAACCATCCCTTTTGTCCAGGATGGCGAGTCTGAGGTGACAAAGCCCAGCTGAGAGCCGGCAGGGCGCTGATCCCATGGGAAATTCTGCTTTCCAGCAGGACGTGACCTCTGAGTGCGTAGTTCAGGAACGCACCTGTGGCTACGCTTTCTGGAGCTGCAGCTGGTGGCACAACGGCTGGTGCTGACAGCGTGGGCATCATGACAATAGTGGCCTGGGACACAGGCTCTACGGGGGGTGGCAGGAGCTTAGCTGGAGGCTCGCTGGCAACAGCGGAGAAGGAAGCAAGAGGTGAGGTGAACTGTGCAGGACCAGCTTCTAAAAGCCGGGAAAGCGTAGGAGCACCTAACAGAGAGTAGAAGGGAAAAGCACATGAGCAAGAAGCAGCCACCACTGAAATCCATAAAGCCACCACTGGGCTCTTCACTGTCTGGTGGCTTCTTCTGGGAAAAGATACGGAGAGAAACCTATGAAGAGTCCCAAAAGCTGGACAGAGAACCTGCAGCAAAAAATGCACGACTCTTGCTGCGTGTGCAGTCTGGGGCGGAATCATGCAGCCACGGAATACTGCACTCACTGTAAGGGCTGGACAGACTAAGCCACACATGCACAGAAATGCCCTTCCAAAGGCTCATCCCAAAACTATTATGGGAAATCTGAAAAACAGTGCTGAGAGAGCCACACCAGGTAAGCCAAGACAAACAGTCGTTACAGGAGCTGGGAGGGAGCACAGGGGATCTCTTTGCAGGTTTTCCCAGGGGAACCCCTCTTACATTAAAAGCTGCCATTCATTTTAGCTGTAACTTCTAGTCTGAATTTACTGAACTGTCTGGACCACATCAACAGCTCTTAATCCCCCAGATGTGGATAAGGAAAGCAAGATTACTTGTATAGAATTCTATATGAACGAATGACAAATTCTCAGTTGCAGACAACGTGATTAAATCACTGGTCAGCAGGAGCTGAGAAAAAAAGAAAACTTCCTTAGGCAGGTTGCTCTGAAAAAGCCCAATGCAGAGTCCTGCCTTGTCCCCCTTACCCCCATTCTGTGGAACTTCCTCTGGAGCTCAGTGGTCTCTCAACAGAGCTCTAAGATACAACAGAGGGAAGGCACATCACTTCTCCAGATCCACAGGGAGCTGTGTTTGACATGTTGGGAATCACATCTAGACCATTTTTTCCCCAGCTCCCTGTGAACAAACCCTTTCTTTCTACACTCAAATGCCTGGTATTAGCCAGCGTCAAAGCCAGAAAACCAGACTGCATGGATCAGAACTGAATCAAAACAAATTGTTTCAGTCCCTCTTTTAAGGATTAGGGAATCAAACCAAATTGTTTCAGTCCCTCTTTTAAGGATTAGGGCCTTCTTAAAAAGCAGGGGTAAGATGGACAGGCATACAGAAATAGGAATACAACTGATACAGAAGTCCCCAAACCAGCCAGGTAGACATCATCTTTCTCCCAAGAGAATTCACAGAACAGTCTGAAGGTACATCTTAAGGGAGAACTGTACAGGGAGAGGCCCAAGTTACCTGAAGCAGCTGGAGATGCAGGGACAGCACCAGGTGCTGACTGCATTTCCCCACTGTGCAGCACTGGAAGGACACTTCCTACCTCCAGCAGCACTCCAGAGCTGTTCATGTGACCAGAAGCCACTGCCATTTCGTTTTCACCGACCTGTCAAAGGAGGATGAGACTGAAGTTCCTGGAGATACCACCACACCAGTGATTCTCTGCCAGATGTGCACCTCCATGAACAGGACCAGCATCTGCTATCCCAGCATTTCTTCTGCATTTTTTATTCAGGTTAGTCCCTGCCTGAGGCCCCTCATGCAAGTGCAAAACATGACAGTCTGAAACTGTTGCTGTTCTTCAGCTGTAACACAGCTGCAGTGCCATCTTCCTTTGAGGTGAGGCCATCTGCTCTATCACAGTTCTTCTGTTCAAGGACCTCATAATCCTCTACACATAAGAGTCTCTCTAGACCCTGAGACAGCACAGAAATATTCCTTGGAGTTGAGAGAAGGAGAAGTACAAAGATGGAAAGTAACTTGATCAAGGTCACACAGTGAACCTATGATGGACCTTGAAAGAGATGCCAACCAGTCCTGTTCCTTCAAAGAAAGCTCAGCCTTCCACAGCCATTACCTTTCCCTGCTTCACTTATGTTACATCCTGCAAACACAAAATCTATGGAACATTTACCCACGCTAACAAATAGAAAAAAAACCCTAAATCTGACTACTATGAAGAAAAAAGTCAACAGCAGCACACCTACTCCATCACACAAGCACTAACCCTGGGAAGCCATGTCACAAGCAGGCTGATGGGCTTTTTTCAGACTGGGCTCTGAACAGTGTCAGCATCTCCTAAGGTTTCCCAAGTCACTAACACCACAAGTGGGTTGTCATCACAGTGATTTTAGTAACTGTCTACAATTAGGAGAAAACTGAAGCAGTTCTGTATAGATGATAAACGCCATTCAAGGATTCCCTACTCTTGTATTTGGAAACATTCAAAATATTGACACACAATTTCCTGACAAGGTGTAAAGAACTGTGAACCCAGTGTAGGAATCACCAGAAACAGCTCCATGGAGGCTGATGGGGGAGATGCTGACTAACAAGTTCCCTCCCCTGAGGAGAACAATTTCCTCTAGCAAACCCTGCAACTCCAACTCCTTATGACTGAGGGGACAGCCAGTCCTACATGCTGCAAGAGCCCTGCAGTCCTGCTGGGAAAGGGGCTCACCTCTGCAGCTCACAGGGGTATTTATACCTCTCAGATTATCACTACTGCTGGGACTCTCACAAAACTGCACATTTTAAAAAAAATTCTTTGCAGATCCCCCTTTTTTCAGTAGGAGAGTCTGGAGCAAATTGTTTGTGTGCTTGCATATATGAGCAGAGAGCTCCATACCAGCCTGGGGCTTGTGGGCAGGAGACTGCCCTTCTTCAGCAGCTCTGAGAGCAGAGGGGAAGGAGGCGGAGTTGCTTTTTGTCCTAGCATCTTTTTCTGGGGTGAATCATCAGTGACTGGGGTCATGGGGGCATCCAGGGGAGCAGAGCCTGGAGGGGTGTCAGGGATTCCAATGAAGGAGGCAACTGGGGTGCTGGGCAATGTCCCTGGCGTGACCTGAGAAAGAGAAAAACCACACTGTTCAAAGCCACACTCCACCACACGGACCAGCCCCACTTGCTGCTTCCCCCAAGAGCATTGATCCAGCACACCACAGACACCTACTCCATTCACTCGCTGCCCCTACTCCAGGCATGTGCTTTCACCCTTTCCCTGCCCTGCAGAGCCATTTCCCAGGCACTCACAGACTGCCTGGCCATCCCACTGCTGCCCCTACACGGCCTTTGATCCAGGATCACCACAGACAGGGAAGAGGACATGGATCTGGAGCAGCACTGTCACCAACCACACTACGGCACCTGAAATCTGCAAAGCAAGGCAAGGGCTTCTCCCCAGGCCCCTTCTCTGTGATGGATGCAGAGCCCCATGTCCCAAGCTGGGCTTTCCCTCCTACCCAGAGAAGGATCCTTACCCCTGGACTGGCCTCATCCCCAGCAGGCTGGGACAGATCTCCGAGGGAATAATCCCCGCCCGGGGAGGTGGAGCCAGCAGGAGAACGAACCATCACCCCCGTGAGTCTTCGAGGTGGGTTCTTAATAGCCTGGCGAGCTGGAAGAGAACAGAAACTACACTGAGATTCTGTCACTCCATTGTGGACAGTCCCCAAGAGTCACCTTTGACTTTATGCTGAAGAACTTTAAGAGAACAATTTATGTTATAGGGATTTCTTGTACCCCACTAGGCTGAGTACCCAAATAATACTAACTTTGGGTAATGCACTTTAACTGCAGGTTTCTCTAGCAGTTGGGTATTCACCACCTTCCACCACCAACTTAAATGCCCCAAGAGTTATGAAGAATGAAACATTTAGAACAAAAGCCTCTTCCTTTATCTTCAGTGACCAGGGGAAATTAAAGGTGTGAAAAGTCTGACATTCTAAAACAGAGTTCCTTACTAATCCTGCTTTATTCCCTTGGATACACCTTTCCTGAACATTTTGTTCCTTTTTCAGAAGCCTCTGCCTTTTACTCTGTTAGAAATATACTGCTGAAAAAAGAATACAACCTCTCTCTACAGCTCTAGGGTCAAGAAATTCCTCCTACAGGTCTTAAAAAGACTTCAGTATTTTCTAAATGCTCTTATGAATATATGCATTGGTCTGAGGAAAACGAAAGCAGCTCATTTCCAACTTACCCTGATAAGCAGCATCTGTAGCCTTCCTCTTGACTTCTGCCTCCTCCTCTTCCATTTTTTTCTTTCTGTATAAAGAACAAAACCTTGCTGTCACAGGGTGTCTCAGTTCCCCTTAATTTCCCTTTCAAAATATGTTTTACTGAGGCCCACCCTGTTATCTCCACACAACATCAAACCACTCCTGAGGACTCAGGCTCAAATCCCCCTAGGTGAAAAGCAAACCCAGAGAATGACAAACTGGGCAGGAAATTTCATTTCCAGATGATTGTCAAAATGGAAGCAGCAAACATGGTTCTGCAAGTCATGGCCAAGCCCTTTGCTGAGTAACTCCAAAGGATGTTCCACACCAGCTGGTATCCCCCAGTCCAAGCTAAATCCCCCCTCAGAGACCAAAGCATCTGCTCAGCTGCCCCACTTCTCTTAAACCAAACTATGTGGAGCAAGAGATGCTGGACAAACAGTGTCAGGAAACTACAATCTCAGAAGAAACAATTAAATAACCCACATCATAATCTCGTTGCACAGCTCCTCCAGTCTGTTATCCATGTGTCCAGCCTGGATCAGCTCTGCATCCTTCTTGAGCTGCCTGTAATCATGAAATCTTTTTACTTTCTGATCACTGAACTGGATACCTTAAACAGCATTTTCACCCCAATCACCATCCCACTTGAAGATGTTTCAGGACAGGACTCTCAGGTGTGTAACATTTTAACAGCTCTGTCATGTACCTGTATTTTTCCTGTGTTTCTTTAATTATTTTCTTCAATTCCTCAACCCGCTCTGCAGTCAGTTTCCGCACAATAACATCTTCCACGGTTTCCACAACTTCTCCCTTCTCACCACGTTTTCTTCTACAGAATAAGAGAAAAGAAAAACTCAGACACAAACCATATCCAAAATCCAGTTCCTCTTTCATAAATGGCTGCTCTCTGTCATTCATGACACGCTCATGCAAAAAAAAAAAATCAACTTCCTTCCAATTCCCTTGAATTATATTGGACAGCACAAGGTTCAAACAATCTCTTCAGCCAATCTTTGCTAATTCAGGCAGTGTTAAAGTCTTCAGGAATAGATCAAAGATTCAAGTCCACTAAAAATTGTCAAACTGAAAATAATCCTTCCACTTCAAGAGAATGTTCTTTTCTCCAAAGAAACATCTCTTTTTTTCTTCATTAACTCTACTAAGCCCTTTGATTTTGCAACTCTAGTGCTGAAGAGCTTTCACAAACAGATCAGTCGCACACAAAAATATTACTTTTAAACATCCAATCTTTAAGTTAATATCATGTTAAGTTCCCCCCAAAAAATGCCTGGAATTAGGAGCAGTGAATAACTGACATCACAGAGCTGTAGTGATAACAGTGACATGAAAACTGCAAGAAACCACTGCAAAATAGTGACAAATACAAAACATCTCCCTTCTCATTCCTTCTCTCTTCTACCCCTATTCTGAACGATAAATTTATCTGTAAAGCTTCTGATCAGTAAGACTAACCTGCAGTCTTTTATTCCAGCCAAATAAATATTATCTTTCCCACCTGACAAATCCTGACCCCACAACAGCTATTCCACCTGAATTTTCTCATTCTGAAATGCTCCTTTTGGGAGGAGTTGGTTGGGAGAGAAAGCAATTTAACAGTGACAAGGACGTTGCTGTAAGAACCCATGAGTCCCCCCTCAGCTGCTGCAGGCTGTGCTGGGGTCAGACTTGGTACTCACTTAGGGGTCTCTGTGGTCTCCAAGAGCTCTGAGTACTGAGATGCACAGTGCTGAGAAGAAACAGGAAGTCAGAGGACAGCAGAACACACCAAAACACATCTACAAATTCCTGAGGCAAGGAATTTCACAGCTTAATCATGTCTGGAGAAGAATCTCTTTAGTTAGTCTTACTTAATAACTGTGTACTGGATAAAGCACAGAACAATTAATCTTTAATTCATCCTCAATATGGCATTTCTGATCGTGCAGATATTTGGTGTCCAAGATTAAAATGTCAGCATCTTACCTTTTGGGAAAACCAGTCAGGTGGGCGTCCTGGCTCTGCAAAAGGTTTGATGGCTCTGCTGACTGAGACCCTGTGGGAGGGAAATGGCAAGTCAGCTTCAACTTACCTTCTCCCCCAACCAACATGCAGAGAAAAGATGAAAACCTCTCTTGACACAATTGAATAACCCCACTAAACATGATAAACTTTATAGGAGTTGTAGAAGTCTCAAAAATATTTGCCTGCTTCTAGTAAACAGTAACTTCACTCCTTTGCTTTGAAAAGCAAGTTTCTTGCATCTGGTTACACGATTATATTTCCACAAAACCGTTACTTTAGTGAGGAGAAAAATACAGTAAAACAGTGCCATAGGTTCAGTGCAAAGGAACCTGTTACCAAATATCTCTGTTGTCCCCAACTTGCCTCACTTAATTATGAACACAGAATTGTAGAATGGGTTGGGAAAGATATTAAAGATTGTCTTGTTCCAACACTTTCCTCTATCCCAAGTTGCTCCAAACCCCATCCAATCTGTCCGTGGACACTTCCAGGGATGGGGAAACACAGCTTCTCTGGGCAAGCCTTTCCAGTGCTTCACCATCCTCACAGTAAAGAATTTTTCCTAACATCCAACCTAACCCTCCCTCTGTCAGTCTGGAGCCATTCCCCCTTGCCTGACACTCCATGCCCGTGCCCAAAGTCTCCCTCCAGCTCTCCTCACTCCTCGATAGACTTTTACACAGTAGTTATGAAGGCAACAAAATGCCTGTCCAGAGACACCTTTAACACCTCTTAAACCCCATCTGTGTTCTGCACAGAGACAGCGGGGTGACAGCGGGGTGATGACAGCGGGGGGGGAGCGGGGGGGGGGGTGACAGCGGGGTGATGACAGCGGGGGGGTGACAGCGGGGGGGTGACAGCGGGGCGCCATCCCCGCAGCTCTGCACATGCCGCCCGCCATCCCCCGCTCCCGTACCAGTTCTGGTCGCCGCTGCGCATGACGGAGGAGGCCAGGCAGAGCTTCTCGCGGATGGACCAGGGCTCGGTGGGGCCGGCGCTCAGCAGCTTGTGCTCTGCGGGACAGGCCGGGAGTGCGCGGGGGCAGCGCCGGGACTCGAACCCGCGGCTCCCACAGCTGGCCCCGCCTCTCCCGGGCTCTTTGGCCCCGCCCCACCCCGGGCCCCATTAGCCCCGCCCCGCCTCGCGCCGCCGCTGGCTCTTCCCGGAAGGGACCTCCGCAACCGTTCCGTTCTCCTCGGGCCATTCCCCTGCCCCTTCTCCTCCCCAGCCCCGCCGCCGCTCGCTCGCCGCCGCGCCTCCCGCCCGGCCTCGCACTCACTCCCCGGCCCCGCCGCCATCTTCCCCGCCCGGCCCAGAGGGCGGCAGGGGCGGTGCCGCGCGCAAAGCCCGACGGGAGGCGGCCGAGCGACGCCACGCCCCCCCCTCGCCGTGTGCGCGCGCGCGCGGGCGGCCGGTTGTCCGGGCCCCGCCTCCTCTGCCCCAACGGCGGGCGGTGATTGGTCGAGCGGGGCGCGCGCCACGCTCCTATTGGCGGAGCCGGCTGGCAGCGAGGTTTGAAACGCCGAGCCTCGGTGAGGGACGGCGTGAGGGGCGGCGGAGCTGCAGCGGCGAGCGGCGCGGCCGGCGGTCATTGTGGGTCCCTGTGCGTGCGGCCAGACCCCGCGTGGTGCTGGGGGTGTGTGACTAGGGGCGGATGGAACTGCCTGTGGGTTTGGGGGTGTCCCGTCCGGTGGTTGGTGCATGCGTTAGGTCTGTTCGGTACCGTGTGTTAAAGGGCGTGTAGAGGTCTGCGTGCACGAAGGGGTTCTGTATGGTGTCTGCATGCCCAGGAGGTGCGTTTGGAGTCCTGGGTAGTGTTTGTGGTCTCCCCGTGTGCAGAGTGTGTGTGTGTATGCACATTTGCAAGCAGCATCCCCGGTGTCAGGAGTGTTCCACGTGGGGATCCCTGTTTGTGGGGATCGATGGATGTGCGTTGCTGTAACATCACCCTGCCCTGTATCCCTTTTTCCCCAGGAGCCTTGTGAGGCACCATGGCACAAGCACTTGCCTCCCCGGGGCTGTTTTCCGACGATGATGCTGCAGCCTCCCCTGTGCTCGAGTCCACAGCAGCAGGGTTTGGGGCTGATGTGCGCAAGGACCTGCTGCAGGAGTTCTCTGCCATCTCCCCGAACCTGGAGAGCTCTCAGGTGAGGCTGGAGCTCTTCTGTCACAAATAAGGCAGCGTTTTCGTGTTTTCACTCCAGGCTGCTGTTCTCTGTACAAAGGTGACGGGATGCAGAAACAAACTGCACTGGGGGGAGCAGTTCCTGGGAGAGCAGTGGGCAGCAAGTGTCTCTTGAGGTGATGCTTGGTTTTGGTGTCAGGCCTTTGGCTTGTTGGTCTGATCCATTAGATAAACAAACAAATAAAAAAATGCTGGTGTGTTTGGAAATGCCTAAGAAAGCTTCTGGCATCACTGGTGATTTTGGGGCCAGAGAAGTTCCTCAGCACGAGCAGCATGGCCAACATCTGTGTGCCATACTGTGGTTCCTGTTAAGTGTTCTCATGGGGGTTGTGTGCTGCCTCTCTGGCTGCCATGTTTAATTTGTGCTGATTCTTGCAGGCTGTAGCTGAAGACAATAATGGAAAGTTAAAGGTGTACCTCAGAGTTCGACCTCTGAAATCTACAGAAGTGGAAAAGGGGGAAGACCAGGTGAGACACTGAATGAAGCAGAGTCTTAGCTGGCTGTGTGCCTGCTGGGAGATGCTGTTGTTATTTGCTGTCTGTCCTCCTGTAAGCCACTGTAAGCAATGATGGATTTTATGTGTTCTTTAGGGCTGTGTCTGTATTGAGAACTCAGAAACCCTTATTCTAAAAGCTCCAAAGAATTCCTTCACCATGCGGAGCACGGAGCGAGGTGTGGGACAAGCAGTGCACAGATTCTCCTTCACCCGGGTAGGTAGCTGGGACAAAAACACATCTGGAAGTGATTTGAGCTTAAACCAGCCCTCCAGCTTGAAAAGCAGTCTTATTCATATCCACTGACCCCAAGGCACTGCCTGAACTTTGTAGTCTTGTACATCCTTTCTACTTCAGGTTTTAGTTGCTGTTTTATTAGGTTTTTTCTTTCTAAGCTGTTTCTGACAATCCTTTTTTTTTTTTTTTTTTTTGGCAGCAAATGGCAAACTCCTGTTCATGAGGCTCTAAACAGACTAGGGGCTGCAGTGATATGAGATGTTAATGGATTAAACAAATGAGCAGCTTATTTTTGCAGGGGGCTCAGCTGGAATTGCTGGTGGGTCTCTTGCTCATGGCTAGTGCAGGGAACATAGGATGTAATATCACTTGAGCAACCATCAGCAAAAGATAAGGAAGATCTACATTAAGCCATTTTTTCTGTGTCTTGTTTGCAGATTTTTGGGCCAGAGGTGGGGCAGAAATTGTTCTTTGATGAGACAATGAAGCAGGTAGTAAAGGATGTGCTGAGTGGGCAGAACTGTCTGGTTTACACCTATGGCATCACCAATTCAGGGAAGACTCACACCATTCAGGGTAAGGAAAGCACCAGGTGTTGTGGGGCCTGTTGAAGGAGTTGTTTTCTGTCTTCTGCCTCTGAATTCTCAGCTTTGCTGCTGTTCTTGCTGCAGGCACCGCCCAAGATGGGGGGATTCTGCCTCGCTCCTTGGCAACCATCTTCAACAGTGTAGGAGACAGGCTCTACCAGGCCATGGACCTGAAGCCTGCCCTCTCCAACGAGGTGATCTGGCTGGACAGCAGGCAGGTGCAGCAGGAGGAGACCAAGAAGCAGTTGATGCTGCAGGGGGGTCTCTGGGAGGTAAGCACGGGGTCTCTGGGGATTCAGTAGCAAGAGGTAAGGGGTGGTGTCACGCTTCCTGCATGCTCTGTTCCTTGTTTCCTTCCAGGAGGAGCTGCTAACGCCACTGAAGAGGAGTCACAGTGCTGAGTCCCAGCTCCAGGCCACCACCAGTGGCAGTTTTGACAGTGGAGTTGCTGGTCTGTCTTCATCCAGCCAGCTCACCAACCGTTCAGAGCTCAGCCAGACAGAAGGTATTTCTGGAAGCCTGTTTTGTACTACCTGCTTCTTTTTGCTGGAGGATGGGGGAAGAAAAAGGGTGATGGCTGTTTGGATGCTGTGTTGTGGGTAAGGGAGCAAAGGTGCTGTAGCCTCACAGATTTTTCCTTTGGAAGATGTCACATTAGAAGAACTCCTTGCATGTATTTTGCTAGTATCAAAAGAATTCACCACTCCATAATAACCAAGCCTTGTGAAATGAAAAATTGCTTGACAATCAGTCACTGCTTTTGAGGAATGTGGTCATTGAGTAGCTGATTGCTGTGACATGGGGATTGCTGGGAAGCAGGATGCCAAAGTGACAGGCTGCACTGAGTACTTGTGCTCTGACTATCAAACCCAGGAACTACCAGCTACTTAGGAATCCAGAAGCATGGAATGATTAAGATAACAAGGATTAAAACATCAGTTATGCTGGAAAGAGTTCATGTTTGAAGTATCTTGTAATTCTGGAGTCAAAATTGAGTATATAAAAGTTCTTACACTGAGCAGGTGATACTGTTAAAACTTTTGGCTGTCTCACAGGGGACAGGCATTAGAATAGATACAAATGGGAGGAGGTAAATAGAAGGATTTGTTTCTGGCGTGGTTTTGCTTGCTGAAGAACGTATCTCGCTCTAGAGCTAAACCATTCTGGCTGGACCTATGAAAAGCTGCAATCATGATTTGCTTTCCTCCTTTTTTTATCTCTTTTTCCCCAGAACTGGGCCCTTGCTGGGCTGACTTGGATTGCATTTCGCTCACCAGCACAGATGTGCAGTTCTCCATCTGGGTCTCCTTCTTTGAGATCTACAACGAGTTAATCTATGACTTGTTAGAACCAGCCCTACCTGGGCAGAACCGCAAGCGGCAAACACTGCGGCTCTGTGAGGACCAGACTGGCAGCCCCTATGTGAAAGGTAGACTTACCTGCAAGAGAGATTTAGTGACCTGCTAGGAAGGCTTTAGGATTGAGTGGGTGGGTGGCTCAGCAGTGATGTGCTGGAGAGCCCCACAGAGAACTCTGATGTCAGGATTATAGGATTGTCAGATTTGTTGATGTCAAGGATATGCAGTGGTGAAGTTGGGCCAGAGATAAGTTTTCTGTCAGTCTCCCAACTGCTGTGCCCAGTACATGCTTTGCTTTGCAGATCTGAACTGGATCAATGTCCGGGATGCTGATGAAGCATGGAAGCTCCTGAAACTGGGTCAGAGAAACCAGAGTTTTGCAAGCACCCACATGAACCAGAACTCCAGTCGCAGGTCTGAAGGGGGAGGGGTTGTTTAGGCAGAAATGCAATTCTGAGGGGCTCAGGTTTTTTAAATATTTGCATGTTTTTTTTTACAGTCACAGTGTGTTCTCCATTCGGATTCTGCACTTGCAAAGAGGTAGCAGTGAAGTTGTTCCAAAAATCAGCGAGTAAGTTTCATGTTTTTCAGGATTTGGGTGTAATCTCAGCTTTCCTGTCTCTTTGGTTGAGAGCTTGGGGCATGGGAAATATCTTGATGATGGTGTTGTTGAAAGTACTTGGAAGGAATAAATGCTCCCAATGTTAAGTCTTAAAACTGACAGGAGTTTGAGGAGTACTGCAAGGTACAACTTGAGGTAGTTCTCAGGCTTTTTGAGTGAAGATGAATGTGAGCATCCTTACCCTTGCAGCAGGGCTGATTTGAGTGCTTCTGGTGCCTGTTCCTGGCACGTAGTTATTTGGACAGTGGCTGTTCTGAGGACAGGCAAAGGATCTTTGAAGTTGACACTGCCAAGCTCATTTTGCTGTTACTTTGCGTAACACCTACACTTAGGGCAGGCCCTTCCATCCATCAACAGCCCAGACACCCCAAAGGAATGATCTGTGCCCTTATGGGGAAGCTGGGAAGGTGACTGCAGGGTGTCTGAACTGTAAACCTGCTGTGGCAGACAAACCCTGCCATAAGTGATGTGAATGTCACCGTGTTTCTCTCAGGTTGTCCCTGTGTGACCTGGCGGGGTCCGAGCGCTGCAAGGACCAGAAACGCGGGGACCGAATGAAAGAAGCCAGCAACATCAACACCTCCCTGCACACCCTGGGCCGCTGCATCGCCGCCCTCCGCCAGAACCAGCAGGCCAGGTGAGCAGCCACACCTCCTGAGGGAGGCTGTGGGGCTTTTGTTTGCTTTCCCAGCTCACTGCTGTCTCTCCCACAGGACAAAGCAGGCGGTGGTTCCGTTCCGGGACAGCAAACTGACCCGCGTGTTCCAGGGCTTCTTCACCGGGCGCGGGCGCTCCTGCATGATTGTCAACATCAACCAGTGTGCTTCCACCTATGATGAGACTCTGCACGTAGCCAAGTTCTCAGCTGTTGCTAGCCAGGTGAGTAACACACACCAGGATCCGTGGTCAGGGGAGCTGGGGTTTCTCCTGCTTCTGTGGGATTCAGCCCCTTCCCTCCACAAAGAGAAGGGGGTGCGCTTGTACATCTTCCCTATGCTTCCCCAGTGGTTTATTACTTCCAGAGTATTTGCAGATTCTGCTGAACTGAAAGGGCTGACAGGTTGCAGAGAGGGGCTGTGTTTAAAGACTACACAACTTCCAGGTTTTGCAGACTGATAATGGTGGTCTTTTCTCCTTCAGCTTGTTCAGGCACCTCCCACAAAGCTGGGACTTCCATCCTTACAATCTATCATCAAAGAACACAACAGGAGAACCAGCCAGGGTCCAGAGGCAGAGGGAGATGTGGAATCAGAAGAAGACACTGAGGATGAGGCAGATGTCTCCATGTATGAGAAGAAGGTGGGTTGTGATTTGTTTTACAGCCTTTATGTGGATGCAAGGTGGAGAACATGACTGTTAGCTTTGGCCTGGGGAGCTGGGACTTGAGCTCAGCATTATACCAAGAGAGCTGACACAGAACCTCAGAAGGATATAGGACCCAGGGAAATTTGGAATCTATGACAAAAACATTCCATAGTTGGTGTAAATCTGACACACAGGTTGAATTTGGAAGCACTTTGTCATCTGGGGAATAGTGGCAGTAACAGTGCAGGTGCAGACCTGTAATTCCTTCTGAAATCTAGAAAACCTGTAATTCCTTTAGAAATCTAGAACAGGAATCTAAATGGGGGGAAAAAATAATCAAACTTCCTAGATACTAAAAGCAGGCAGCTGGGATAACTGAAATATCAAGATGAAGTAATATCCCTACAGAAATTCAAGCTGTCGCGTGTCAAGGTATCAAACCTTGGCAACTTTTCTTTCCAAGCAACTCAACCCTTAAATCTAGATCACTGCATCCTGCAGACATGGGATCACTTAGTTTACTCCAGGTCTTAACTCTGTTGTGCAGTGTGGGCAGTGGAGCTGTGTCCCTCTTGCAGGATTTGCTGCGTGTGGTCGAAGCTGCACGAGAGCTGCTGGTGCAGGAGCGGCAGAAGAAGCTGCAGCTGGAGGTGCGCCTGCGCGAGGAGATCTGCAATGAGATGCTGGAGCACATGCAACAGAAGGAGCAGTGGTGGAGGTACAGCCTGTGCTGCTCTCCCTCCCTCTGCTCAGGATGAGCTGCAGCACCAAAACTGTCAGATCCTGACATGGAACTGGTTGTTCTCTTTTGTAGCCAACACGTGGATGCTCAGAGAGAGCAGCTGGAGGAACTGTATGAGGGTAAAATGACCACCCTGAAGGAGTTACTGACTGACCACTACCAGGAGAAGATGCAGGTTTGTTCAGGACAATGCAATGACATCAGGGAAGTGGCAGTGGGCTGGGAGGGGACTCTGGGTACTTGAGTCCGGGAAGATCTTTATGCAAAGTGAAAGATTTTACTTTCTGAGGCATTTTTGGTGATGATATTTCATCTCTTGATCCACAATTTTTGTTTCTTGTCTCCTACTTTATGTAGCCCACTAGGCTTCCTAATCTTGAACACCCAATCTGGAAGCTAATATACAACCATCCTGACTTGTTCATTTATTCAATATGATTCTCTCCCCCACTTACTCTTTTCACTACTGCCTTGATTTTGGCTCTTCAGATTCATACAAGTTTTGCAAATTTCTCTTCTTGCTCTTAGTTGTGATGATGGGCATGGACCTGTCCATATTTTCATGCCTATGGCATTTGAGTGACTTCAGGGAGTTGTTGCAAACTGCTGCTCTGAAGATGCCAACTCTCAATCCCTCTTTAGAGCCTGTGAAAAAAGCAGTTTAAGCTCCCAGGAAGTGGGTTTGCTGTACTCTCTTTAAAAGGACCTTAAAGGCTGGGTTGAATGTGTGAAGTGTGGGATTGAGAAATTCTCCAGGAATAAAGACAGAAAGTTTCAGACAAGTTGTGCTACAAAAATCTTGTTGACTATCTGAACAAACTTCCTTTCTCAGGAGCGCGACGAGGAGATTTTGGAGCTCAAAGCTGCTCTGCAGGACACCAAACAAAAACTGGAGAGCCTGGATACCAAACAAAAGGACTCAGAACAAAGTGTACGGCGATCCAAGCGAGTGGCCACCTCATCTGCTCTGCAGCAGGAGCTGGCAGACACCAAAGCCAGGCTGGAGCAGTGTCAAAAGGAGTTGAATTCCGTGAGCACAGGTATAGTGCAACGCTGAGAGATCTGAACTGTGCTGTGAGAGCTCCTTGTGCAGGGTTAGAGAGATCTTCTTCAGGGTACATTGGATTCAGACACCCTCAAAACCTTATTTGAATTGTAGGTGACAGGAATAATGTGCTGGATGGACAGCTTCACTTTATTTTCACAGGAAAATGGACTTTAGGGCAGGATAATCTTTCCATTCAAATTCTTAAGTCCCTTTGTCTAAGTGAATGGGAGAAGCCTGGAATGTTTGTGCCTTTCTGCACAAACTCAAAAGGTCTTTCCAGCTTGCCTGTGGCAGCTTGTCTCAAGGGAAGTCCTGAACTTCAGAAATACTGAAAGCTGATCAATGTCTACTTCTTGTCTGTTCCTAGAGTTGCGCAAGTACCAGAAATTAGTGGAGCCACCTCCCTCTGCCAAACCCATTACTATGGATGTGGATAGGAAGCTGGAGGATGGACAGAAGGTAACTCCAGTTCTGTGGTACAAAAAAGAATATTTGCAAGGCAAAGTGGTTGCCAGTTTAAACAGTGATTGGAGCTGCTGTTTCCAGGTTTTTAAACAAAGGAAATGGGTTTGTTAAACTTATGGGAATTCTTGAAGGTTTTGTTATCTGTGATCTCTCAGATAGGATCATCCCTCAGTGCTGCATGTCTGAATTAACTTGGAGTGGCTTTGTTTGCAGAGCAGTGCGAAAAACAGCTGTTGCATTAAACCTCTCTTTTCTAGAACGTCAGATTGCTGCGCTCAGAGTTACAAAAAATTGGGGAGTCCCTCCAGTCTGCAGAGCGGGCGTGCTGCCACAGCACAGGGGCAGGGAAGCTGCGAGAAGCCCTGGGCATGTGTGATGACATCCTGGCCAGACAGGTGCTGTGTATGCTTTGGTGTGGGTTGCATGGGGGAGAGGGGTTTAGTCTGTGTGCTTTGCCATGATCAGAGAAACCAAAGTTCTTGCTGCTGCAAATAAAAATGATTTATTTGTTAGTACGTATTTTATGAAGGGAGCTCTACTGCTGATTTTTTTTCAATGGCTGAGTCAGTTGTGTATTTACCTCTCCACAGGAGACCCAAATTGTTCCTGTTCAGTTAACTGGCAGCCTACACTTAAAGTAGGAGAATTCAGAGTTCTCATTTCCTTATCCACTCCATCACAGTTGCTATGGCAGCATATTTGCAGCAGGATGGAATCAGCTTTATCCCTTACTGTTCCTATGCGTTATTGAACTGCTACACTCTTGACAGCAGAAGCTTCTATGCATGGTCTTATTTAGAAGAGATAGTGAATTTCTGGCAAAAGGCAGTTTATCCTCCTCAGTTCACAGTAACCAGGGAGTTAAGACAACTTGTCATTGTACCTGATGGAAACCTACAAGAAAGCTGGAGAGGGACTTTCTCTTAAGAGCAGAGAATGACAAAAGAAGGGGGAATAGCTTCACACTGAGGTTTAGATTAGATATTAGGAAAAAATTCTTTACTGTGAGGGTGCTGAAACACTGAAAACACATTTCCTAGAGAAGTTGTGTCTGCTCCATCACTGGAAGTGTTTAAAACCAGGTTAGATGGGGCTTGGAAGCAAGCTAGTCTAGTAAAAGCTGTCTACAACAGAGAACAAGAGGATCTTTAAGGTCTGCTCCAACTAGGAATGAGCTTTTCTTTCTATGATTTGATAAAATTTCTATAAGAAGATATAAAACCATCTTGCCTTGCCTTCCTCAGGACCAGACCCTGGCAGAGCTGCAGAACAACATGATGCTGGTGAAGCTGGACCTGCGCAAGAAGGCAGCCTGCATTGCTGAGCAGTACCACACTGTGCAGAAGCTGCAGGCGCCGCCGACGTCCGCGCTCAAGAAACGTTTCTGTGCCAACAGGGAAAACCTGCAGCCCAATCAACCTCCTGGCAAAAAACCCTTCCTGCACAACATCCTGACACGTTCAGCCACCCGTCCTGTGGCTGCCAGAGGCTGGCAACTTCGTTCAGTTGCTCTATGACTTTTCAAAAGGAGGTCTCTGCCCCGCTATTACTGGAACAGGTGGCAAATCCAATATAATAGCATCTGGTTTTCATTGTGCGCTTGTTTATTGTTATTGTAGCTGCTTGAGAGCTTATGTAAACATCTCTGGATATGTATGTTTAAACTTTCAATCAATGCCAAAGTGGACAAAGTGACCTTATGTAATTTAAACACTACACTGAGGGAAGTCTTTAACTGTAAAATAATGCAGATGATCATACTTGTTTAACAAAAGGACAAGGTAAAGGTGTGTTCTTGTCCATGTTGGCACACGATTCAAAAAATAAGTTCACAAGTTTCTCCTTGAATGATACTTTGCCTTCCTTGAATTATAATCCTTTATTGAAGTATACACGTTCTAGGCCTGGGCTGCTTTCCTGGATCCTGGCTTGCAAGTCTGGCTCCAAGTGTGACACCGACATGGAACTGAGTAAAAGAAACAGCAAAGGGGTTACACCAAACAAGCACCAGAAGGGAAAATAAGATGGACAACGCATCTGGTTAAACTTCCTACACTGTCAAAGGAGTTTTCAGATCCTTTTAAACATCAAGGAATCATTTCACAGACCAGGGCACATGAATCCCTGCTCCAAGGGCAGTGGGATAGTCTATGGAGTCAGGAAATGGCTGTTGCTATTACTGTGAGGGTAAGGATCCACTTCATTGCTCAGGTTGTTGCTGGCAAGAGAAACTTACTTTCCTAAAAGGGTTTTTTTCAAATATAATGTATTTGCCTATTTAACCTGATTTTATTCAGTTGAATAAAAGGCTTGTTTTTGTGAGAGCAGCTGGTTCACAGTGAAGCAAATGAAGCTGCCAGGTCATTTGAACAGCTGCAATTTCCTGAACACAGTTCAAGGTCTAATCTTGCTCTGAGCTGGAGAGCCCTGGCTGAAATCAAGAACTGTAGCATGTGTGCTGGGTTGGTTTGTCAAGTCATCTCCAGGTAGCCTAGTGACACTTGTTTACCACAGTTCTCTGTCCTAGGCCAAGCAGGGAGACAGATGGTGTCAGGCAGCTTCGTTGTTCTCAAACAACGCTGAAACTTGGCTATTGTTTTCTGGAAGTCAAAAGCTGCCTTAGTTGTTCAGTATTTTAATGGACTCAGCTCAAGCTTGGATTGTTTAAGGTACACCTGGCAGCTTGTTGAGTTTAGACAACCACTATTAAAATGAGAGGGGCAGCTGAATTTAAGGCCCTGTCCATACTATGTACCAAATTGAGCTGAATTTTTTGTTAAGTAGCTCATTCAGATTTTATAATTGCAGCTATAATGAATATTCTTTCTAAGAGCTTTCAGTACTGAGCTATTTCTGTATTGATGAAAAAAGTCTGGAAAAATATTAATCAAATAACAAAAGAGCACAGATAGTCCAGTGCTATTCTGTATAACTATAAGAGTTTCCAGCTGAAAATAAAATGGTCTCTGACTGTATTTAGTGCATCCATAACCTTGCTGCACATGAATATATTGTATAGAACTCATCTTGAGCTGCTGGGGTTTGTAAAAACAACTATTATATATTACTGATTGATTACATAGTTATTACTTTTCTGTATATTCTCTTGTTTATCACCTTTGTTATATGGAATTAAAACTGCTTGAGCAGGCAATGACCCCGTGTTTGTGTCTGTGTGCAGCACCACGACTGAACCAACATTAAAGAGAAAACAATTCAAAAGTAGCACCCACCTTTTCTGAGGAAACAGTGCACAACACAGGGGAGTTGCAAACACGAGACTAGAGGAGACAAAACCAGGTTTACAATGTTTAGGATGCTAAAAGAGAATTTGAAAATCTTACACATGAAAAGCTTGTTTTCTGTACACAGTTAAAGTTCCACAAAGTGCTATGGAACTTTTATTTCTCACTGCACTGTGCCTCATGAAATCATTTACCTACAAATAGCACTAGATGTTTCAATACCACGCTCCCAAATTTGTCTAAAATTACCATTTGATGTCCTTACAGTGTTTTACTTTTGTGTGCAGGACAACAGAAAATGCCAGAACACAGCAAATTAAACTCTATTCACCAAATGTTTCAAGACTTCATCAACTTCCAGGATGAGATTCCACTGCCTGTTTAGAGGTAGCAGCCAAAGCATCTTTTCTAATCAAACTGCCACATTCCTTTTTTTGCCACTCCCTTTCTCCCTCCCTCTGCTTTTTCTTGGCAGCTTCTTCCCTGCTAACGGCTTTTTTTGTTTTTAACATGATATTTTATCAGTTCCAGAGATGGAAATAACTGCTGTGCCCTCAGTAACTCTCTCAAACTTTTTTTCCTTAAAAAAAAAAAAGGCAAATATTGCTGCATTCTCAAACCCCCTACAAGTATCTCTTAAGATAGCAGGCCCAACCCAGAGAAGCCACTTACCAGATTCCAACTAATCCAACCTGAATGGGAGCACTCATCCAAGGAAATCTCTGTTGAAAATAAAAAGCACACACAGTGAGTGGAAGCACACACAGTGGAATCTTCCTGCTTCCCACCTTGCTGGAATTATAAAAAACAAATTGCACCTAAAAGACCCTGAGATGTGAAGGCAAAACCCTGACCAGCATGGCTTTATGCTGAGCTCCAGTTTGAGAGCCAAATCTCTTTGGAAAGCAGGCAAGGAAATTCCCAGGGGAATCAATGTACACAGTGATCCTGTGAAAATTCAATGAGTGTGTGGCTGTGTGACTCAGGACCTACTCCTGGGCCTTTGCTTTGATTCTCACAAGCCTAAAGTAGCAGCAGAGCTGAAATTTGGAGTGGTGCTGCCACACCTCTGCAGGGCACAGGGAATTTTGCATTCCAAGAAAGAGCTCAGTCTGGTTACAGCTCCTTCCCTTTGGTGGCATCAAATGGTTTTAACCTGCAACTGGAGCTAGCAGCCATAAATAAGGGAGATGTAAATCTGCCTCTCTTGGCCCTTTCTCCTGTCAGATGATTTCCCCTGATGTGCAGGAACTTGTTCTGATAGCAACACTCCAGTTCTGCAAGAGTTCACTTTTTATTGAAGCAAAGAAGGGTTGAAGGACTGGGAAAACCAAGCTGAGAAAGCAACACATAACCCACATGCTTCATTAATTCTGTAACTTTTGTAGAACTTGAATATATGCCAAGATTTTTTTTTTTTTTTGCAGGCTTTTAACATTATTTAGGAATTCACTCTCTGGCATTGTAGAATTTTAGTTGAAATTCATTACTAATGAAGTAAACCCAGAGCTGTTCAGTGGACTCTGCTGCCTCTTGCTCCACTAAGAGCAGGACAGACACAGCTGCCATAAGGACACAAAAGGAATTTGAAAACAAAGCAGCTCACGAGGTAAAAATCACTTGATACAGTGGCCAATGTTTTCAAAGAATATGAGGTTTGTTTCTGCAAGAAGAATTTCTCAAGATATAGAAGTTAGAGGGGAAAATGGTGAACAAAAGCTGGGCACTGCTTGAGAGTAGAAATGGACAAAGGAAATGTAGAATGCTCAGGAGGACAAAGCTCAGGGCTGAGGGAGGTCACAGCAGTGACTGAGGCAGGGGAAGGAGCCTGTGTGGAGGAAAATTGCTCCACAGCTAGAGGGAGAAGAAACAATGTAGAAGATTGCTTCTCTTTCCTTGATTTCTTTTTTTTTTTCATGGAGTCAATCTGTAATCCAGAAATGAGTGCAGGAAGAACTGTGCAATACAACAATAATCTGCAACAAGAGATAACAAATGGGGGCAGACAACAAGAGCAGGAAGGGTGAAGAGTGAAGGCAGCAGAGCTTTGCTGTTCTGGCATTCTCTACACACTTCAATCTGACCCTCAGCTGAGATAAATTCATCCCAAATTTTCACTTCATACCCTGGGAGAGCCCATGCCAGAAGGTAGTGAACACAAGGCAAACCCTGCACAGCCTCTGAGAAGGGAGGGAGAGGGATGCTGTGCATTGCAGGGGGTGTGGGACTCAAGGTATGTAACAGAAACCCCCCCAAAACAATTTTATTTCTGAAAAGGCTGTTGGAGGGTGCCCTGAGAGGAATAAATGGTTTCATTTGTCAGAGTTAGTCATTGCTCTGAGAGAGAGAGAAGTGTCTAATATAGACTCCACAAAGAACATGGAGTTTATGTGCTGGAACATTTTTTGCCAACTTGATCTGAATTACAGCCTTTGTTTTTCAAGAATGTTACCAGGCTGCACTAATCCAGAAAGATGGTGAGGAAAAAGTAACACTGGGAGGTCAGTATTAAGAATTGGAGTCGCCCAGGGAACAACGTAAAACGATAAAACAAAATTCAAATGCAGGCTGCACACCCCCACAAAGAGAGAAAATGGAGAAACTACAAGAGAAAGAGCAGAAGAATTCACTGTGTTAGAGAACTACCATTTAACTCTGGAAGAAGGCAGTTCCCAATGAATTAGGATTTAATTTCCAGATGTCTTTATGACATTTTAGTGGTTAGTGCAAACAGAGAAAATGGAAAAATGGTAATTAAGCAAACAAAAGCCATAAGGAGAATCAGCTTTTCTCTAACTGCCTCTTTTCTTTGTTGGATCTAAAAATCTGTCAGCTTTCCTAGGCCAGCTATGCCTGTTTTCAAAAAAATAAATAAATGAAATGACAGTGAAATTAGGAATGCATGGAGGACTTCAGGGCATAAGACATTCAAGAACAATACTTGAAGGAAAAGGCTCTCTATTCTGGTTTTGTAAGCATTTTGAATACAGACTTTAGTTGCAGGTTAAAAGATCCCAAGGAGCTCGTTTCAAAGATATATAAGGAAACTTCTAGAATCAACTTGGATATTAATACAATAAGCGAAGCAGAAGAGCGACTGTAGCTAAAGCTGTGTAAGAGTAGTAATATAAACTAAAACTTTTAAGTGTTGATTGGAATTTTGTATGGAAAAACCCAATTTATTTCTTTAAGAGAAAAATTACCTGTAAGTAGAACCTATAAACCCTGTGCCTCAGGGCAAGTCTCTTTATGGATCCTCCTGCTGCAGCAGGTAAAAGAACTTGGCTCTGCACAGAGCTGCTCAGGATAATGAAGGGGCCGTAGGGATAATGGAAATAAACTTTATGCAGCCTAATCAATTACTGCTACACTGCATAATTACATAAACGGGTCCCAAAGCTGCTGCTGAAAGCAATGGCAAAAGCACTTCTACAGATAAAAATACTTTATCAAGGCAACTTCTTTTTGAAGCAGTAAATACGTGCTTGTGTTCCAAGATTCTGGAGGCATCTTCTAGCAATAACTTCTGGGAATGTTGTTCATTCACACCAATGCCTTGGTGCAAAAAACACTGCAGGAATGTGGGGGATGAGCTGGGCTACATGACCTACATCTTATCCCAAATATCAGAGGATGACAGGCTGCTCTGAGACCAACATTCCAGGAACATTTCCTTCTCTCTCTCTTGCTGCAGGCCAGCTTTCTAATTTTTCTCATTTCACAACCTTTTGCCTATCTTTTGGCCTCGTGTGTTTGACTTTGGCAAACAGGCAGGAATTATTTCCCAGAGTGGTAGTGAAGCAGAGGCCAGGGGTACTGAGTTAGTAAAGCAGTGTGGGGATGGTGGTGGAGTGCTGGGATGGCATGGTGCTTCTCAAACTTCATGAGGACATGCAGAAGCTGCTTGTTAAAAATGCAGCTCATTCCTTAGTGGGTTTAATACTAATCTCTACCAGGTGTTACCACTGGCTACCTGCAGAGCAGTGTTTCACCTGCATTCAGTCTCTGAGGCTGAGGGAGAGCACAGCTGAGCATAAACGGTCAGGATGGTACCAGAGACCACTGAGTAGTCACTGCAGAAATCGCTCAGTTTGGCTGATCTGAAAAATTCACAACACCCTTATGTTGATTACACCACACAAAAATAACAGGTATTTGTCTCCAGACCCTGAGGATTGCTGTAACTTCTTCACAAATGTCATGTATTTTGTCAGCTGAGGCAATGGCTTTGTGACATTTCTCACATGTCAAATACATACAAAATAACTTTTTCCCCCAATTTTTTTTTTTTTTAACAAGGGTTAATTTTCCAGGCAATACATTCTCAAGAACATCACAGATCACAAGTTGTGGTGTGTTTGGATGCCTTGCAGGCTCACTTCTTCCAGGAGATAAAAGCAGCACACGCTGATTTTTACCCTGAAACTCAAATGCCACATTTCCTGTTTCTACACTGTGA
Organism: Certhia americana; assembly: GCA_018697195.1. Classification (NCBI taxonomy): domain Eukaryota; kingdom Metazoa; phylum Chordata; class Aves; order Passeriformes; family Certhiidae; genus Certhia; species Certhia americana. The sequence goes on along the minus strand of CM031869.1, from coordinate 3,129,057 downwards.
GCAGAAGTGTTTTCTGTTAACAAGTAGGAGTGAGGCAAAGCACTTTAGGGAAATAGAAGTTTTAAGATTAGGAAACAATGACAAAATGGTTTGGGTTGGAAGGGACTTTTAACGATCATTCAGTTCCACCCCCTTCACTCCCCCAGGTTGCTCCAAGCCCTTTCCAACCTGGCCTGGGACACTTCCAGGGATGGGGCAGCCACAGCTAACCCAGGCAATCTGTTCCTGCCTTATAAATACAGAAACACAAATGGGGTGTCTGACTGGGTAATCTCACTCTGCACAAGAGACACGAAGGGCAGAAACAGTCAGAGAGAAAATTTAAACACTTTGGAAAGCTTTATCTCAGACAAACAAAACCATTCCAAACAAAATCTTCCCCTGCTTGTCCTGCTTGTCCACACACAAACTCTTCTAAGGCAGGGTCTGTTTTTTTTCCTTATTTTTTCTCGCAGGAGGGAGACAGATTTTCTTAGGCTTCTTGGGTGCGTCTCACAGGCAGAGGCTTTGCCTGGAGCTACCAAGTAATCAAATCAGTGACATCAGCAGTGAAGATGAAATTCCTTTTACTGGTAAAGAATTAAAGGGTTCCTCACCTGAGTATTATTTGCCTCGTGTTAGACAACCCTGTAACTAATTCCATTATTGTTCTTCACCCTCTCATGCACACACAGTGCAGGATGTTGATGTAGGCAATGGATTTACCAACACCAGGGGTTTGACTTCACACTACATTAGCATAAAAAGAATATAGGAAATAAGTAACTTTTGATAAAGAATGCCCATTCTATGCCTACCCTGCACTTTACATCCAGTAAATTTTACAGGATCATTTTCAAGAGAGATTTTTACCATCATTTTTGTTTCCAAACTCAGATTGCTACTACAGCAGGTAAGAAAAGCCTCCTTAACTGCTATCTTGAGAAAACCAGCACATTAAAATGTTCTTTTTCTTTCCTCAATAAATTGTATTCCAAGACTCAATACAAGGAAGGTTTATTTTACAGGAGGAAATGTGCACTCTAAGAACAATCATAAAAGTAACAAGAATACTCCCATTTTCTCAGAGTTACCTTGCACTGGACAAAAAGAACCAAGTTATCTCTAATAAAGGCAGAAGGAAAGCGACAGCTGTAAAGCAAGTTCTGCAGGGATGTCCTCCCACAGTGTTTGGGAGGCAAATATGAAGATTCAGGAAGTATTTAAAATTCATTAAAATATTAATGTAGGATATGAAATACACAGAGATAGATTATCTAAGACTAACCTTTAAAAAGGCTTTCTTTTCCAGGGTGTTCATTATGAAGGGAGGAATCGCTGCAAGTAAAATAGAGAAAGGCACTTTGTTTTCATTTTCTGTTTGGCTGAACTAATACCATAATACAATTTTCACAGCCTTTTGTCATTCACTGCGTTTTCATTTCACATTGCCAGCTGGATTGGTATTTACAAAGGTGAATTCTCCCAATAAGCAAAACCTACAATTTCACACATAACTAAACCTGAGCTCAGTAATTTGGCACTTACAGAGCACCTAAACCAACTCCAAGCTCAAGTGGAATTTGCTCCCATTCCTTTGCTATCTGTATCTTTTCTGCACAAGCATCCCAGGAGCTTTCCTGCTGCACTTCAGTGTAACACACTGAGGATGTTTCCACATTTCCCTGGGGAAGTTCTTAACAGAAAGGCAAACACTGCCTGGGGAACTGTAAGGCAATTTGGGCACTGAGGAAAATCACTTGGATAGAACTGAATCTCCTTCTCACAGCAGGAACTGAGGATCAGGACTGCACAGGATTTATCCTCACCCATGCCAGGAGAAGCCATGAGAATCCTGGATATCACCACCTGGACAATTGCCTGCTGAGCTGCTTTGGATGAATCACCCAGTCTTTTTCCATCCTCATCCGTGACAGGAATTCCAAACTGGAGTTCCCTGGTGAATAAAGGGTAAAAATGAAAGCAGTGATGATGTGAATTTATTTTTTCACCATTTCCTGCCACCTTATCTCTGTCCCTTAAAATTGTCAACTGTAAGAATTAGGTGTTTTATTTTCTGAGTCTGTTAGTAACACTCATTGGCACAACAAAAAAAATTTCAAAAGGCAGAGAAAGACCAAGGAAAAACATGTTGAGAAGTTACCAACTGAATATTTGTAACAGCAATCTGCTGCTTGAGTCTGGTCACAGCATTCCAAGGGGGAAGAAAGGAAATGTGCTCTTTCTGTGCTCCACAGAAGGGAGAGGTCCCTTTACACATTAATTCAGAAAAGTGGAATTTTCTGGACTGCCCTGGAAGTGGAGTCTGTCCTGTCTGACAGCTCATGGAACACAAGAAGATTATTTTCACTGAGATGAAACAGAAGGTTCTGTGAAAAATCCCCCCTGGCATTCAGTCTGAGCTGTCATTTCAACCATGAAGGACATACTTGAAAGTACAAAAGGAGGCACAAACCAAACTATGTTTCTGTAACTGCATTATTCTCTACTAGATCTTTTGCTCAAGTGCAGGGTTAGGTGTAAAACTTATACTGGGAGAAGCAGAGAAAACATCAAATACAGTGAATGAACAGCAAATATCCTCAGGACTGACTTTATTCTTCTTTTCAGATTTTACAAAAGATAAAATACTACCACAGATCAACTTCCATTGTAAATACAAACCCTAAATATTCCCTTTTCTGTCCATAACCTTGTGTTTATAATAGGTTGCTTTTAATTTGTTTTTCCCTACTACTATTCTTATTCCTAGTCAAATCACACAGAGAATAAAGTTTGTTTCTGACAAACTGCATATTTTTGTCACCTCGATGATTAAACAGAACTGCAGAGCCTGACTTCTATGACTAAGATCTGCAGGTGGGATTTCAAGCACCGTTTTTGAAACGACTGTGTTTTTCCAAAGTGTAGCTGGTATTCAAAGGTCCATGTGATCAAAGTTTTGGAAGAACCTGTAATTGGTTTCTGAGATCCAAGACTGAAGAACTCTTTGGATATTTATCTGAAGAGAATGAGCATGTTCTATTTTATACCTGTTACAAACAACCAGTCAAAACCTCATGCATGAGGTTTCTGCAAGGCTCTGAAATAAGCTAAGGATACAAAATGTGCTTTATTTAGTAACTTGCTGATCTACCAACCGAACAACATCTTTTTTTCCAGCATGAGTGATCTTTGTTCTTTTTCCTACCTTTGTCTCATTAGTGGAATATTGATGCAGTTGGCAGAAGCAACAGCAGCAAAAGGAACAAACCTCCCTATGAGAGGAGAGACACGCTGGAAAACACACGGGGGGGGGGGGGGAAAGGAAAATAAAAAATGTATATAATCATTGTCTTTATTGAAATGCTTCATCTGCTAATGACACACCAGACTTATTTCCTTTACACTACAATTCAGTGAGAACTCACTGGTGGGGCAGAGGTAGAAGAAGATTCAAACAAGAAATAAGTCATAAATGCTTCTCTCTAGCATGAGCAGTGGCAAGAGAGTGGCAAAACCATTCTGAATTTAGTAGCATCACAGGGAAGTGTAATTACAACTCCAATTAATTTTCAAGTGCTATTAGATGCCTTGAAAGGTACTGGAAAAAAGGCACCTTATTAGACAGAGTCTGCATGAACCAAACATGGGCTGTTTGACAGATATACATAAAGCCATCTACACGGGGAAAAAATAAAGTTGGGATCTAAAGAAAGGAGCAGCCATAACAACTCCACAGTGGGATCTGTGCACGACACAGATAAACCAGAGGAGAAATGAGTTGTGAGCTTCTCACAGGACATCATAGTTTAGTAAGAATAGAAAAAATACCATCAATACCTTTGCTAGTGAATTAAGTCCTAAGGCTGTAGCGACAGCACCTGTGGTGGCAGAAACATAGGCTGTTCCCAGCTGTCTAAAACAGAAATGAAAATGTTTACACATGCACAGCTACATTGGTGTCACCTTGAAAAATAATTACATTTTACACATGTAGTTATGCTCCCCAGAAGTTAAATAGGCTTTCTTGTGCTACTGCAATGGAAGATCTAAATGGCACACTGAATTAAACACTTTTATTTCACTAGCAGTAAAAATCACATTCAAGCCACACTGTAATACTGAATCAGGTTCTGCTGGTTGTGCATTGCTGCCTGTTCAGCATTTTCTCATGTATCTGAATGAACACCTTGAAGGGTTAGCTCTTTATTTAATTTCCTAATTGCTTAACCTAGTAAAATCAGTTTGGATTTCCAAGGCCATGTCTATAGCAATAATTAAAATCAACCATACCAACCCCATACACACAGACCAGCTATGCTGCAAACACTGAAATCCAGCCCAACCTGCCCCAAACCACACTTTACATACTTCCCAGCTAGGAGGTGCCTCTATATGCTGGAATCCACAACTTGCTCCCAGACATCTTTAAGCAAGTCAGCCCCAAAACCAGAAAGTCAAGTACTGCAATTCCAGTTTTCTATTCATAGAATCATAGAATGGTTTGGGAGGAACCATCAAGTTCATCCCATTCCACCCCCTGCCATGGACAGGGAAACCTTCCACTATCCTAGATTGCTCCAAACCTCATCCAGCCTGGATTTGGACACTGCCAGGGATAGGGCAGCCACAGCTTCCCTGGGTAATTGTGCCAGGGCCTCACCACCCTCACAGGAAAGATTTTTTCTGTTTATCTAACCTAATTTTTCCCTCTTTCAGTTTGAGATTTCTTGCTTTCTGCATCCATTTAGTCTCTTTTTTAGACATCAAGTAGAAACAAGCAAAGACCAGTTGAAGGAATCTCTTTCTCTAAGTGAACCCTCAGGGTTGTGTGTGCTGGCACTGAGAAGGTGGCACAGTGACACAACTAAAGGCCCTCACAAAATATCAGCTTAGAAATATCCTGGTAGGACACCAAACTGATGAGGAAAACTTGCAAATGGTTGACTGAGCCCTGAAATACAGATTCCTGTTAAATCCTGCACTGTTAAGTGCTCTTGATCAGGCTTGTCTTTAATGGCAGAAATGGAGCTCTTGGCTCTGCCATTCTCACACTTCTCATTTGTGCATATCAAATGAATAATTAGGACAGATGGAAAAACTTATCCCTGTCTCACCTCAAACTTTAATGCCCAACCTTTTTCAAGTACATCAGAGAGCAACTTCTGAACTCATCAGAATTAAGAGATTCAGTGCCTGACCTGACAGTGATTGGGGCATCCCCGCTCCTGTTCGTGTAATTTACTACGGCATTGAAGGACTGGTTGACCCACTGCCAGAAAAGCACTGCTGGAGTCGTTCTTGAAAAGAGAAACAATTGTAATTATTATTATTATTAAATTCACAGTAGAACTAACAGCACGAGAAAATGATGACAAATCAAGAAAAGCCACTGGAAGCAGTAACCATGCAGAAGTTCTTGCTTATTTGAATGAAACAATACAGTCAGTGAGACACTGACTTGATAGTCAGAGTTATTCTAGAATAATTTAAAAATCATCTAGTTTAGAACCTGACTAATAATGCAAAGAAAAGGCAGAGAGCTTATCTAAGTGTTACAGATAATAACAGAACAAGCAGTTAACAGGAGGCAGTGCTTGGGAATGGAAAGCTGTGCTGGGATTTGATTCATATTCTTGATTGCTATTTAAAGCACACACGTTTTATAAACCCCATCTAAAACTGGGGTGTGTGTCAGGAGTTTGTACAGTCTCAGCATCCAAAAGGCTGCTGCTGTTTCCTCTGAGCTCCCACCAGTTCCTGCATCCTGTGTCAAAAAGGGTTTCTGACATTGAGGCTGCTGAGAGAACACTGGCTCTGCTTCAGTGGGCTTCACTGTCCTGGAGATCCCAGAGCCTCTGAGGAAATGCAGGGATCACAGGGGAGCTGCAGAAACTCCACAATCAATGGATAACAGCACTCTGAGTACTCATGGGGCAGACAGAACATCCTGCATGCCAACAAGGTTGGAAATTCCCAGGGATCTCCTTCTCCTTGTCCTCCACACAGATGGGATTTTGGAATATTTCCCAATTTGAGGAAAAGTGGGATAGTGAAGGAGAAAGGCTAAGGGCTTATCTCAAAACTACCTCTAGAAAGAATGGTTAATCAGCGTGAGGGAGTGAGGAGAGAGAAGAGGAAAAGGAAGCAAAATTTCACATTAAAAAAATATAAAATATTTACAATAAATCTTTTGACAATAACATTGATTTTCACTTCTCTAATTCGCAGGCAAATGTTTTATGTACTTTCTTGCCACCTCTCACCTGTAAAAAGTCATCATACAGCCTGTGATTGTCATGTTCATGGGGACTTGGGCAGACATCCGGCCGATCACAAACATCTTCTCCCCAGTGTCTGGGTGAAAGGCTGAATCATAGATGTATTTTGCTTTCCACAGCTCATCTTCTGTCAAGCCAGGTGCCACAATACCTTGTCTTGGGATAGGTTAAGAAACGAGACAACAGCAAAAAGCATAACTGTTAGAAAATGCTGCAAACTCCCAAGAGAAAAGAGGCATCAGGGGATTGGGGGCTGTTCACCCTAAGTTAATCCAGACTCTCAGATAGCTTGTAGAGATTCTTCAGTTTTTAAATGGATTGGTGAAATAAAAAGAATTAAAACTCCCAGCAGTGGTTATGTTGGCTGAGTCTATTTACTCAAACCTGCACTAGGTTTCAGAGCTAAATTGCAGGGCCAAAATCTCTGAGGTCATTAGTGTGAAACTATGAAAATTCACTTTGAGAGTATTTAAGAAACCAATTGCTCCAAATGCTACACATAAGAGGAAGTTTTAAGCTTTGTTGTCATATTAATTATTTTCAGAATTAGACATTTCTGTATTTCAGAACCCTTAAGAGGGGCATAACTTCCCCATCCATTGGCAAGTTTGATTAAAAATAAAAGGGTTTCAAGCCCTGAAGTGGGAATAAGAAGTGTTGCAATAAATAGTGTTTTAAGTATTTCCTTTTAAATACATCACCATGTACTTTTTGGGGCCAGTAGTAGAAGTAGTCAATGGCATACCTGTAATCATGCACAATTTTTCTTGCATTTTCCAGTTTGGCATCAGATAACAAAATATTCCTGGGGTCTGTTACAGTGAAGAAGTGATTGGCTCTTCCAACAAAAGTGCTTTGATCCCATCGGGGCTCCTTGATATTGATATTTAGTGGGATATCAGGTGCCATCTTCAAAAGCTCTGCCAAAAAAACATCAAAAACATTTGCAATTCAAAATTCCACTCATTTCCTAATGTATGTAGAACCTGAAAGATGAAAAGTGGTCACATATAGAGTAAAAAAACCCAGAGAACAAACACCAAGGAATTTGCAGAGGTTTAAAGGGATAAGTCTACAGAAATGCTTCTGTGTCCAGTGCCCCAAAATGTTTATACATTATTTATCACATTTGTACAAACACCTGAGGGTGAGGAAGATGCAAAGGAAGCACAGAAGTTTACAAAGAAATACAAACAACAATATACTAATCAGAAAGTGCTTTACTTCAGGGATGAATTACTGCTTGTTGAAAATAATGTATTGAAGGGAATGAGAAATCAACTATTTCAAAAGATGCCTGAAGTGCTATAAAGTGCAGTGGCAGATGGAATATTTCATAAAATGCAGTTAACTTCTTTGTTTTGCAAACCAAAAATTAAGAACACAAACCCACCAATTTATTTTAATAAATGTTGTTTCTCTAAATCCATGTTTTAACAAAACAGAGATTATATAATGCAACAATTTGCTGCATTATGAACACATGAGCAGATCTCCTAATGATACTTCAAAGATGGTTAAAGAACTGCAATGAAGGACACTGAAGAGTTGTGCATTTATGGGGCATAAAACCCAGAAAAGAAAAAAATTACTTCAGGATGACTAAGTTTACTTCAACATCTAATGAAAAAAGGACAGTCCCTTACAAGTATATAGATTTTAACTTTCTTAGAAGAAATTTCTGCAACATATTCAACAACCAGTGATTAAAAAAATCCTCCTCCAAATAATGCTTGTTCAAATGGCAGAAGGAAATTAGATCTATATAAATCCATTTTAAAATATTTATATATTTATAAAAAAAGATTCAATCTTAGATGATCTTTAAGGTTCCTCCCAACCCAAATAATTCTGTGATTCTATGATACCAGAATGCTCATAAATCTGGTACAGTAGGGGGAACTAATCTTTTCCCCTTTTTTCATTCACACTTCACTGTTAGGTTCATTACTGTACAGCTCTGTTTATTAGCAGGATTATTTTCATGCGTCCATCTCTCAACTAGGCACGCTGCAGGATGAGCACAGATCAGGGAAATGAAAAAGGACTCAGGCCAGATTTGGAGAAGAGATTTCTCACGCACAGCATCTCAACAAAAGGTGCTCCTTAGGTTTCCTTTCCTTTTCTTAGTACTTTGCCATCAGAAACTCCCTCCTGTGAACAGTGCTATGTTGTGAATTAATAGTCCATCTTCTGGTCTAAAATGGGAACTGCTGGTTTTGCAGAAAGCCCTATGAAGGCAAGTGCACTCATTTATTCAAACCCTCTCTTCCACCAAAATAAACATCAAATTGGGACATAAGGGCTGGTAACTTGTTCTGTGACTGCTTCCCTTATTTGCAAGAAAGTTCAAGTGTAAATGTTTTTATAATTAAATTATCCGTTTCATTAAGAAAGATTAAAGCTGCTTTAGGATAGCTTATGATAATCTGGTTAAAGCTGTCTAATGAATGCTGAATAAAGCACTGCATCCATAGAAGCTTTTTTCTTTCTTTTCACTCTGAATAATTCTTTCTTTTCACTCTGATTAGAATACACACTACTGAGTTCCCTCTGAATTCCCTTTATTTACTTCTGATACCTCTGTCCACAAACCCAAGTCCTTCAGTAATAAGAAATCTAAACATTAAGGATCTGCCTTCACTGCAGATGGTTCAATTCAGGATTGTTTAAGTCTGAAACAACCAGAAATGGTGAATGTACAGAACACAGGAGATTAAACATGTTCACATCCTGTCTTTAGCCCCTCCCCACTGTATCTACTCCATGGCCTCTGATGTTCCTTGACCCAGGTGTGCTGATGGAATTTACTACCCCGGCAGGAAGCTAACACAGCAGAAAGATTGTACTGGAGGGAAATAAACCCCTGCAGCTGCACAGCTGGGGTGAGCTGCTGGAGAGAGCTCTGGAATCTGCTGGACAATGAGCTCTCCATGACCAGAGCGTCCCAGTGACCAAGAATGCCAACAGGATCCTGGGATGCATTGGGAAGAGCATTTTTAGCAGGTCAGGGAGTGATCCTGCCTGCAGCATCTCTGGGGTGCTGTGTCCAGCTCTGGATCCTCAGCACAGCAGGGACAGGAGCTCCTGGAGCTGAGGAAGGGCCTGGAGCATCTCTGTGCCCAGGACAGGCTGAGGGAGCTGGGGCTGCTCAGCCTGGAGAGGAGCCCAAGCTGAGAGGGGCCCTCAGCCCTGGGGGTGCCTGTCTGTCCTTGGGGATCCCTGGATGTCCCAGTCTGTCCCTGGGGGTCCCTGTCTGTCCCTGGGGATCCCTGTCTGTTTCTGTCTGTCCCTGGGTGTTCCTGGGTGTCCCTGACAGTTCCTGGGGGTCTCTGTCTGTCCCTGGGGGTCCCCGTCTGTCCCTGCCTGTCTCTGTCTGTCCCTAGGGGTCCCTGCCTGTCCCTGCCTGTCCCTGGGGATCCCTGGGTGTCCCTGCCTGTCCATGGGGGTTCCTGTCTATCCCTGCCTGTCTCTGTCTGTCCCTGTGTGTTCCTGGGTGTTCCTGACAGTTCCTGGGGGTCACTGCCTGTCCCTGTCTGTCCCTGAGGGTCCCTGCCTATCCCTGGGGGTCCCTGTCTATCCCTGCCTGTCTCTGTCTGTCCCTGGGGGTCCCTGTCCATCCCTGTGTGTCCCAGTCTGCAGGCAGGGCTCAGGGCAGGGCTCAGGCTCTGCTCCAGTGCCCAGCAATGCCCCCAGAGCCACAGGCAGGGACTGAGCCCAGCAATTCCCTGCACAGGAGGCACAACTTCTGCCCTGGGCAGGGACTGAGCCCTGGAACAGATTTCCCAGATGTTTCCATGCCTTTCCCTTTGCTCTTACCCATCCTAGCCAGACTCAGCTACCAGAGACAGGTCAGCACAGGCTTTGGTCTCTCTTTCTCCTTGTAAATCTACAAAGCGGGGTTAGTGCTGCCGCAGCAGCAAAAAACAACCTAGCAGGAAAATGGAAAACATCCATTAATTCGTGTGCTACAACAAAAAATCATGCTTGAAATGTCTGTGCCTGTTTAGAAAGGTGGGAAGGAACAGAGAACATGGACTTCACTATTTCTAATCTTTTTAAAGGACATTCAATCCTGCATAGGATGGGGGGTGGGACAGATGCCCACCCTGCAAAAGGGTTAAATCTCCTGTAAAAAGGGCTTAAAATTTTAGGTGTCAGCTATTTAAGTGCACAAACCCATTTTCTTCTCTCAGTGATGTGGCTGATCTGCCCTTCTAGCAGTAGGAACAATGCTGTTCTAAAGAACTTAAAATAAACCAGCCAGACCACCAGTGCCCACAGAGAAAGAGCAGATGTCACACACATGAGGGAACATAAAAAAAGTTGAGAATAATATGATTTGGAGGCACAAAAAACTTGCAGTGAAGTAAAAAAGGTGGCTGAGTTTGGAAGTCACGGGACTCTGAATCACAGACCTGTTACAACAATGCCTGTGAGAACCAGGGAATTTCTGTCCTGAAAACTCAGAAGTTTTCCAGCAAAATATTTTCACAAAAGAAGCCCCATTTCTTGTTTTTTTAAAAAGACTGCATGATGCTACTTATGACTCATCAGACCCCATTAGTAAATGCTGAAAATGGGAAATACATCCCATAAAGCAAAAGCATAAGCTAATAAAATGCTGATATACTTCAAAGGGATCCCCTTATAAAACAAAATGTCCAACTATAAAGTAAAGTGGTGTCTGCACAAAAATGGTTTCATCAATATATTGTCTAACAGCCATAGAGTCATCATCATAAACTATCTGGCTTTTTTAAATTTAATTTTTTATTTCAACAGCGAGACTGTAAAACTGTGAGAAATAGGTGCAACACCCTCAATTTAAGTTGCTGCAACACTATTTTTACCTACTTGTCACCTTAATTTTCAGATACAATTTCAGAGGGATGCTGCTGTTTGCATAATCCATTCAAATACTCAACAATAAAAGCAGTGTAATAAAACTACTTAAGATTTAATTATTATTTTAACTATAATGCTTTGTCAAGGGTGGAACACCACTACTTTCAGTGATCTAATTCTCCAGCTGTACTAAGTGTGCCCAAGATTTAAATTCTCCTTATCCATAACAGAATTGGGTACAGAAAAAATAAAGGACATTAGGATTAAATCAAATTTAAATAAATCCATCTGAACCTTGAGATAAGTAGAAAGTTTGCAAGGGAAAGCAAAAACACAATAAAGACAAAGATAAAACTGTTTGCTTTGTTACAATCAACTAATGAAGGCAAACTACCTAGCCATTAATTAATTAATTAAGGTGCCTATATATGTAAACCATAAAATAAATGAATTTATTGTTCCCACTTGCTGCTATCCAGAAAATACTAACTAACCCTGAAATAGGATAAAACTTTCAATCAACAGCACCTTGAATTTTAAGTTGGAAGCAGCAAAACTGCCCAGGCAATTGCTCTTCTCCATAAACAAAGCCATTAACAGAGGATTTGGGAAACAAAATGAATTTTACAAACACATCAGTTGTTGTAATAATCCATACTGAAATGTCACTTTGAGGTTATGTTCACACAGGAGGACCAGCAGAATAGGAAAGGATACAAAATGACATCATAAAGCAGGCAAACAAGTTAACAACTCTCACGGAAAACATCCGGTAAGGGAGAAAATTATCCATATTTTCACTGTTTCACATAACAGATCAATTAGGAAGGTATTTAATAGAACCACTTGTACCTGGAAACCCTGCAGCTGTTTTCCCCAGCAAATTAAATCAGCAATACAGGATGGACTATGCTCTCTGGCACACTCATATCACTAAACCCTTTCAGTTTCCAAACTAGAGCAGCTGTATCCAAACTGCCCATGGAGAAGAGCAGCTAAATCCTGCCTCGTGCTGTGGGATTGTCTGGCTGAGCAAACCCCAGCCCCCCCCAGCAATACCATTCCCGTGACCAGGGACATTTTTTGGCAGTGTTTGTCTCCCCAGCACTCACACAGAGGTTTTATTATCAATATACCACGTTTTCATAACTGATGGTGGTTTCATAAAGTTTTTCCTTAAACACGTGGCTGCGTTTTCCTCCAGCTGAGAGAATTGGGATTGTTCAGCCTCACTGTGACCTTGCAGTGCCTGAAGGGAGCTCAAAGATGGAGAGAGACTTTTTACAAGGGCCTGGAGTGACAGGACGGGGGGGAATGGCTTCAAACTAAAACAGAGGAGGGTTAGATTGGACAGCAGGAAAAAATCCTTCCCTGTGAGGGTGGTAAGGGGTGGGGGGGAAAGAGCTTCAGAGTAAGTGAGAGTGGCCTCCCTTAATATAATAATTGTATACAAAATCTGCACAAAGTCTGATCAACAGTTTTGGTACAAAGGCTACATTTAGATTTTCCACAGAACCAGCAATAGCAGAAGACTTTAAACCTTGTTTAAAGGTTAACAGCAGCAGTTGCAGCAATTATACAAAATGCAGATTCAGGAGTTATCAGGAGTTCAACTCTGTTCCTTTACAAAGTTCATCTTTTAAACATCCTATTTGAAGGTCATGCAACTACTTTTCAAACCAAAACAACAGCTAGAAGAGTGGCAATGACTATTTAATTTATTTCACTCAATTTTGAACAACGCAGATATTTGATCATGTATTTTAAACTGTGTTGAATGAGTGAATAAGCCAGATGGGCAAATGATCTGGGACATTCTGGGCAACTGAAACTCATGCAGCAGTGCACAAAATGAAAAAATGCAGCTTTGCCACCTTCCTTGGAACCATTTATATTTTCTTATGTTACTGACGCCTTGTATTTTAACCCAAGCCTTGAAAAAGGCTCCACTCCAAAATTAAGAATTCTCGTCAGTTTCTTTACAGTATCAGCTAAAACTGGGACTACAGTGACAGAAATTTCACGATGATGTAATGTGAACCCAAGGAGAAGCCTAAAGAGAATTCCACATCCAAAAGTAGAGCAGATACAATTGTGATAATGCTCCCTGTGACATTTGACTTCTTGGTGCCCAACTCCCAAACTGCAACCTTCTGATACAAAGCATGGGATGAGCTGGGTAATCCAGTTTAAAACAGAATTCCAACCAGCCTGCACTAACGCTGAAAGAAAGGGGTAACTTTTGTGGTGTCCTTTATCAGGACTTAAGACCCATAAGTTCTGGTGATGTAAAGCTGCTCAGGTCAGATAATGACTCACAAAATCTTCTAAAGGCAACTAAGAATTCTTTTTTTAAAGAACGAGAGTGAGGCTTTTCCCTGAAAACCCAGTAAAAGAGAAGATAACAGCAGAACCTCTTTTTTCACAGAATCCTATAGGATTCTTTAGAATAGGAATAGTTCAAAACCTAGAACCAGGTGCTGCTGCTATTTCATGTGCAGACTCATTGGGAGAGACAAAAATAGATTTGACACGCTTAGGCCCCTACATCTCCATTCTTTAAAGCAGTCCCTTAACAACCTGATGTCCAGCTGTCAGTGCCTTGTTCTGGGAAATGAGATGTAGCCTGGAAAACCTCGAGGGTGAGAAAAGTACCTGCTGCTATAAAATGGGGAGAGCAGCTTCTCTTCTTCCTTCTCTTTGTAAACCAAAGTGCCCACGGCTGCTTGTTTTTGCAGAGCTGAGTTCTGAAACATTTCCAATGCCTCTTTGATAGAGAAATACTCCAGGGTCCTGCTAGGCTTCTTTATTCCTCAAGTAACACGTTGTTCCTTTTTTGGGGCTCCTTTGTCTGAACAAACTCAAGATTTTTCTTTTCCAATGCTCAGTTTTCCACAATGCCCACCCAAAGGGCTGCTATGTTGGCTTAGGAGAAAAGACAGGAAATAAACCTCCCTCTGATTAGGAAAAAGTGACCTGTTCTACTTTACAACACATTGGCAAAGCAACAGCAGAAAGGCAAATCCATGTTTTAATTGCTCTGGCAAAGAAAGGAACACAAGGCCTTCTCCAGGGATGTCAGTCATGGCAGTTAATTAGTTCAAATGGGAATAACTAATAGACCTTTTAGGGAAAAAAACACTTTTGTGTGGTGGCAAAAGAGCACATGTGAGACTTACCAGGGTCTGTAAGCAGTGGTATTCCTCTGTTTGCAGTACATTTGCTGCCACAGTTTGAAATAAGCAGCACAGCTGATGACTGGGAGTCTGATGCAATGTACTTACACCAAATGTTAAAGCCACTTGCCAAGTTTTTCTTTCCCAAAGCACCTCATACCAGTAAAATGCCTATTTGAATCACCAGGGGGAAAAAAATATCTTCGCCTGCACTGATTTTTCCTACTGCAATCCCAAATGGAATGCTGGAGAAGGCAAAGCATGGCAACACTACAAGATGCTTGGGGTTTTTTTTTTTTTTTTTTTTTTTTTTTTTTTACACTTATAAATGTACATCCCACTTGTAGCCTAGCAACAAAAGCAGCAGCTTTTCACCCGGGTGAGATGAGCCTGCTGCTGGGGCTCTCTCCTCAAAACAGGAGCCATCTTTGGTGTGTAACTTGACCAGAGATTTCATCATTCTGCATTAAACCCAGCTCCAGATGTTAGAGGTCCCTGCAGCCAGCTCAGCTCTGTCAGCTTTGCTTTGCCACCTCCTCTCCCACTGCACAAGGCACGTCCAGAGATGCTGCACGTGTTCACCTCATCTCCACATTAAGGAAAATAAACCTCCTTTGCTAACCAAGGTTAGTGCAACCTCTTATTTCAGTCTGGAATGCTGTGAGCTTGTTTCTGCTCCTTGTGTTTTTAACCCCCACCAATAAACTGCAGTAGCTTTGGCTCTGCCCCAGGTGTGTTCACAGCCCTCTTCTGTATGTTTTCACTATTTCATAGATCTTTTTCAATCCAGGTGGTATTTTAATAGCACATTGGTACAAAGCCCATCTTCACCCAGCCCACAAGTATAATAACAATAGATTATTTATCATTCAATAAATTAAAAAAAAAAATCATTAACACTCAAAATTCTGTCTCTGACTACCAGGTGTCTGACCTTGGAATTATTTGGCGTGTTCCTCCCCTGGAAATGATGATCCTGCAGCAGGGATGCTTGTCTCTTGCAGGCCTGGAATCTGTGCTGCTATCACACAACCCCTGTGACACAGAAAGCCCTGCTCAGGGGACAGCGAGCAGTGCAGGTTTTGGGCAGGGTGGGGAATCAGGGAGCTGTTCTGTGTGCAGGGAGGAGGGGGCTGTGCCAGCCCCACACTGCCAGCGTCCAGCCCTGCTGCCAGAGGGACAGGGTGGCACCTGGTGACACACAGAGTCAGGCCCCTATGGATGGGACCCCTATGGAGGCTGGACCCTGTGGAGGGGACAGGGTGACAAGTGGATCAGGGGCTCTATAGGGGAACGGAGGTGACACATGGGGCTGGTCCCCTGCGGAGGGGCTGGAGGAGGCAAACGGGGCTGGGTCGCTGAGAAGGGAAAGGAGCTCACAAACAGATCAGGGCCTCTGCAGGGTAACAGAGGTGACAGATGGGGTTGGACTTCTGCGGAGGAACCGACATGGGGAGCTGGGTCCCTATGAAGGGGATGGAGCGACACGGGGGGCTGGGAGGGGAGGGAGGTGGCAGATGGAGCCGGGTCTTTGCCTGATCGCCAGTACAGCACTGGGACTGCCACCGGCTCCTCCGCCCATCACCGGCCGCAGCCGATCCCCGCGGGGACTGCCCAGCTCCGGGCCCGGTACTCACCCGGCCGCCGGCCTCCCGCCGCCCTGGCCCCGCTGCCCGGAAGAGCCTCTCTCGGCGCCGCGGGCGAGGGGCAGGGATGCGGCGGGGCCGCTCCGCTCCGCCTCGCTCCGCCCCGCCGGGGCCGTGCCGTGCCGTGCGGGCAGCGCGGGGCCGCCCTCGCCTCCCGCAGCCCGCTGCCCTGAAGGCCCGGCCCGGCTCGGCTCGGCTCGGCTCGGCTCGGCTCGGCTCGGCTCGGCTCGGCCCGGCTCGGCTCGGCTCGGCTCGGCATGGTTAGGTCCGACCCGTGCCGTGCCCGAGCCGAGCCGGACCCGAACCCGAACCCGAACTCGAACCCTTCCCATCCCATCCCATCCCATCCCATCCCATCCCATCCCATCCCATCCCGTCCCGTCCCGTCCCGTCCCGTCCCGTCCCGTCCCGTCCTGTCCGGTCCCGTCCCAGATGCTGAGTCCCCTGGGAGACACCGCGGTGCTGCGGCCCCTTTACAGCCCGCAAACCGAGCTCGTTCAGCTCTTTCGTGGACCAGAATAACACAGAGACAGATGGCAAAGGCCATCTATAGCCCAGTCCAGCTCCTTTGTTGAAATTCTGATTATAAGATCACTGCTCTGCCCGAAGCTCTCATCCCTGGAGGAGTGGCAGTTGTGGAAGCAGAGCAATCCTACTCTTCAGCTCTTTTGATACATGACTGACCTCCCTCTCTCTGCTCTTGCAGGATACTGAATGGGAATTTCATATTAAAAAGCCATTACTCTACCCAGGTATCAAATGTTTGTGGAGTTGCACTTACTGATGAAAGCTTTGCTGTTAAGACTCAACTTCTATGAAATTATATGTATATTTTTTTGCAAAATAGAATTGTGTAGGCTGGAGTTTGTTTTCAGTTTTTAACTGAAAGCCAACCCAGTACATGATTTTCAATTAAAAAATTAAAGAGTCTACCTTCATTCTGACACAATCACATCCAATTTCAGATGTCTCCTGATCTATTTTCCCTGTGGCTCCACAACTTAAATCTTAGAAATATAAACACGACAATTGCAGGTGCAAATATACCAGGTGAGAGTCTATCATGAAAGAATAAAAACTGGTATCCTTGCACTGCACAACAAAATTTGTGCACAATTTATGCATTTCCCTGCTGATGTTTAATATTTTTTAATCTTGTCGGTCAGATCCCAGTCTCCATGACCACTGACACATCCAACACTGATACATCTGTGGTGGTATCTGGCCATAACACTTGTTGCTAAAAAACATGGCAATGGCTGAGCAGGAAAAACACCTTGTTCAGGAAATGGAAACAACTGGAAGTTCTGCAGAGAAATAAATTAGTTGTTGTAGGGTTTAACTGGTGTTGTTTTGTATGGTTTGCATTCTGAGGACTGATTTGTTCTGCCTGTAATAATTTCCTTGTATGCCAGAGATACCAACTTGTTAATCTGATTTGAAACCACATGTGGACTTTTCTTCACGTCACCGTTGAAATTCTGCTTGCAGAGTAATCAATGTGGATATATGAGTACCTGAATTCTTTTTCTAAGTCATTTCATTCAAAGCTGCATGAGTTAATAATTTGCTCTGTGCTCAGTGCAGATGGTTTTGAACAGCTACATAACTTTCACTGGACGAGTCATTTCTCCCATTGCTGAGTAACGAATCTGATATTTTGCCATAAATCCTGAGAAGGCTCGAGATGGCTCTGAGCAATCACCACCAGTTACTCATGAGCTACAAAATGAAAGGCAAATGGGTGAATATGTGTAGTCACAAAGAATATCTGACCTCTGACTCTATGTCTTTCTTCATCTTCACTAATTTTCACATTAAAATGTTTTTTGGCTCTATTAAAAATGCATGTCTGGATTAATCCAATAAACCCAGCTCCTTTTGAAGCATTCCCTTCAGTTGCCTTATTTCCCAAGTGATACATTAATAAATCCTGCAAGCTCCCATATGCATTTATTGAACTAGGGATGAATTTAACCATCTGCATGTTTACACCTGGGAGAATTCCCAGACTATTACAGAGCAAATTCTTCCCTACACTGACCAGGAAGAAAGGATTTCTGTTCCTCCACAATTACAGACAGATCTGTCTGCTTCTCATCTAAGAAATAAGCTTTACTGTATTTCATGTATTCCAAAGTGAACACTGGTGTATTTTATGCTTTTCTCAACTTCAAATTAGCCCTGGGAATCAACTGAGTAAATGAAGAGCTGTTGCACATGCTTTTGTGAACAGAAATGTCCAGTAAGTGGCACTGCAGGACTAGAAATTTCAAACCCTGGCTTGAAAACAGTGCAGTCAGAGTGAAGGCAAACGTGGGAGATGTCAAGACTTTTCTGCTCCCTGAAAAAAGGAGTTGTAGAGCAGTGGGGAATGATGTGATGATGTTCCCAAAGGCACATGAAAGGATCTGGGATGTTTTCAGTGGTTGGCTCTGGAATATGATGCCAGGAATTGGCCTTGGCACCAAGCTGGCTGTTATCAGGGGTTTGCCAGAAGAAACCAGCAACATTTCTGGGAATTATTCATTAGCACTCGATGGGAGGTGCCTATGAAGGCTCTGTGCTGGGTTTTGCTATCAGGAGCAGGGTGCTGGGCGAGGTGAACAACGTATATCCAGCATTTCCTGTGGTTTCCTGACGTAATATACATTAATTTTGTACAGAAGATCCAAACTTCAGGCTGGGACATCGGTACAGTCTGAGGGAGTTCAAGGATTGTTTTTGTAAATGAGCCAGTGATTTCTGAGGGTCTCTGTCAGTACATCAAATGCTGTTTTCCCAGTCTCAGCTGATAAGGAATAAACTATTATCTAGAGAAATTTGATCAAACAGGCAAGTAACACAACATTTTTTTACAACATAAAGTAATGAAACTCTTATATAAGCTGATAGAGTGTTACTTGTAAAATCACTTAAATGCTTTGGCTCCATCTGCAATATTTGAACTCAGTTCTAGGTTATTCATGCTTTTCTGTGCCAAGCTAAATTAATGCATACTCAATTTTCCTCTTTCTTTAGATGCACAGCTATATTGGATAAGAATGGAAGGGAATGAAGATGAAAAGCCAATCTGCATTTAGAAGGGATATAAAGCTGTGTTTAAAGGGATAAACCAGCCTTTCAAGGGGATTAGGAAGCCATTTCCTCTATGATGTGGCTATTTTATAAATGTCTCGTGGAGGATCATTGCTGCCATGAAAGATCCATGCCAGCTGCTGTTGGCAGCAAGATCCTTGAGCAGCAGAATGATTTGGGATGCCAAAAGACACATGTAGGGACAAGAGGAGGTGTAGGAATGTCCCCACAGGACACAGGCTCTCACAACTCCTTCAAACAGACCTGACAATCTTTTTTCGTCGAGGGACCAGATATTGATTAATCCTTTTACCTCCTGAGCCTTTCCTGTGGCTTTATAAAATAGTTAAAAATATGAGAATGAGGTGTGTCAGCACAACAATGACAAAATCTGTCATATATAACAAAACAGGACACCAGAGGACAACTGGGAACAGCATTTGGCATGTCACAACATGCAGCAGCACAACCAGCATGAAGCAACCCTTGACACCATGCCACAACCTGGTGGATACACCTAAAAGCTGACAGAAGTGCCTAGAGAGCACTGAGAAATTCATAGTGGCAGGAAATTCCTGGAAAGGTATGGAAAATGTCTAAAAAAACATGGGAAAGTCATAGAAAACTACAGGGAACTCATGGAAAAATTATGGGAAATCCTTAGGAAGGAAAACTGAATTCTTAGAAAGCTGTGGGAGAATCCCAGGAAAGCAAAACGTGAGTTCTGAAAAAATTGCCTACAAATTCTCAGGAAGCTGGAGGGAATTTCGTATGAAGTGAGGAGGAATTGCTATAAAGCAGTGGAGAAATCCTAGAAGGAAATGCACAGCTCTTAGAAAGCTGTGGGAAATGTCTAAAGAGCAGAAGGGAAATTTCAGAAAGCAGAAGGGAATTCCTATAAATAGTACACAATTACTAGAAACGACCAGGGAACTTTCTACTGACATGGAACTTGTAGCTGGGAGACATCCCTACTTTTAGCCTCTCCTAAATGGAGAGGACTGGTTTGATGGACTGAGAAGAGACTCTGAATGTTTGTCTTGGTGGAGCTGAGCCCTGACAAGCTTTGTGGGAAGGGAGCAGGAAGAACTGGCTGCCTCGGAAGGCCCCTGACCTTGGGACAGATGTTGACAAGTGGATAATGAAACCCAGGGAACATTTCCAGCCTAGGAAAGTACAGCCTGTGAGAGACTGTCTCAGCAACAAGGAGGGAAAAGCCAAGGACATGAAAGCAGGATGCAAAGAGGGGTAAGTTACTCATCTTAGGGGGAAGAAACAATTCTGCCTCATGTGGAGGGTCAGGCATAGAGGCTGGGACAGGATAAGATATCCAGGTAAGCAAGGGTGAGAGTGGATTTGGGATAGCACCATAGTTTGGGGCAGTTGGATCACAAAGTTTTTCGAAAGTGTGAATGAAAGTTACGTCAGGAGGAGTCAAGCAGCCCAAGGCTTAGACCTTGGTACAAATTCTTGTTTGGAATATTGTTCCAGTGTTTTATTGAACTTGGAGGGATATTTCTGACTGCTGTCAAGCCCAGATTGTATGATTTAACTTTGACAAGCAGCCTTGGAGAAGAGTTGAATCCCAGAACCTGAAGGTGGAACTTCAACATTGCAACAAAAGCAGGGTTGTGTGGGGAGCTGCAGACAGAAAAATGCTGCCTGAGACAGCAGAGCTGCAGGACTGGCACATTTGGAGTGGTCTGGTGCTTGCTGGACTGACCCTGTCTGCTGTAGCTGGACCTGCTGTGCTCTGTGGGCACCGTGGGGCTGCTCCCCTTGCAGACAGCCCTGGCTGGGCTCCTGTGGCTCCCTGTGGGGAAGCTCTGAAATGGTGCTTCCAGTCTTCACTACAAGTGAGAAGTGATGCTGCTTCTAATTTTCTGGTAAGTATTAGTTCAGTTATGTTTAATTCAAGGATTTGTAGCCTGCCAGTAGCAGGGCTGTGGAGCCTGACCACACTGGATGTGTAATAATGTGGATTTAATAACCAAATGTAGGGTGAACTATTGTCTGCCTGCTATGGGTACCACGCACACACTTCATCATTACATGTCCTGCACAAGAAAACAAACAAATCTGCTGTTAAATTCTTCTCCATCCATCAATCAGGGGCTGGGCTGGAGTATGGGTAAGGCTCTATTTGATGCTGGCATGCAGCTCAGGAGTAAATCTGTAAGAGCAGCTTAGGAGGGAGAGTGCCACCTACCAAGCCATCTGCTGAGAAAATTGTATTATCTGCAGTCTCATCCACTGCTGCTAGAAATCACTGTCACACTCATTGGTGAAGAGTTTTGCTTCTAATATATCTATTTGTATTCTTTTTCTCCATTCCCTCGGAATTAATTATTCCTCAGATTAATTTCATTCTAATGAATCATTTGGTATCACTGGCTTTATTTCATCTCTGAGATGCTAATTAATATGTCAAAGCCATCTTTAACACGAAAAGTGCTGTCATTTTCTCCATGACTTTTCTTTTGATTCACATATTCAGGGTTTTTTTCCTGAGGGCCTAAAATGTCCGTCCAGTGTGGAGTGAAAGAACTAAAGCTGGAGAGTAAAAAATATGCATATGCAAATAAAGCCATAATTGGGAGGCAATGGCCCACTCTGTATTTTTGTGCTGACTTACTACTTTATGAGACATTTTGTATAGTAGGCCCTTAGCAATCAGCTAAGGTTTTTATAAATATATGGATTAGAATATAAAATTCAGGAGCACATCCAGTCTCTACACTTGTCAGTGAAATGCTCAGTAATTTTGAGGTATTCTGTATTTGTTGGTGTAGATTAGGTTTTAAAGAAAGAGTCTTGTTAGTTTGCTGTGGATCTCCTGGCACTGTTCTGCTGTGCCGCAGGGATGAGGCAGTCAGAGAATGCATTTTCCTTTCCTTAGAGCTCTCCTCTCAGCTATAATTTATTCTCATCGTCCTCTGCAGTTTGGCTCTCTACCCACTCTGGAGGGAAGTGTTGGCAGGGCAGTAATCCCTCTCCTGCCCCATATCTCTGGCAGATGGAAATCCCAAAAAGAAAAGGGGGGAAATTTTAGGTTTCCCTGCTTGAAGTGATTTCCAGGGTGATTTAAGGTCCAGTAAATGGCCTTTGGATTAGCAGAGCAGGCCGAGCTGCAAGAGGAAGGTCACTCCAAGTGTTCCTTGTGGGAAAATTTTCTTTCTCTGATCCTGTGGGAGGGAGTGGGTAGAACTGGAAAAACCCCATAAAAAGTCACTGCATGAGCTCTGCAGATTAAATAACACAGTTATTGGCAGCATCGCACTGAGTTTAAATTACCCACAGCTCCTGGGGCTGGGGACTGTGCAGGTGACAGCTTCTGCTTGGATTCCTGGCAGCAGGTTTGGTACTTCTCTTTCTTTCCCGTCTTTCTCATCTCTCCAAAAGGAACCATTTTGTTGTAAAATCTGGGGGGGGTTCTAGCTGAAACCTGCTCCAGGGAGATGCAGAGAGGGATCAGTGGGGATGGAGGGAAAGGGGAACAGAGCCTGAACAGGCTCTGAGCAGGAGGGGGCTGGGAGGGGAAGATGGAACCACCAGAGGATGGTTTTCCAGCACTCCTAAAGCCTGTGTGTGACACAAGGCTGCCTTTTGAGAGCAGAAATCCTTTCTGCAGGCACCATCTGCTGTGGCCCACGGGTGGAGTTGGGCTCTCCTGGCTGCGAGTGAGGCTGTGCTGATGCATCAGTGCCTGAGAGGGGAGATGCCAGGGGAGCAGCAGTGCCTGGTCCTGCCTTCTGAACACCAGTGCATGAGCTCCAGATTGTGGGAAGCAGTAGCACTGCACAGCAAATCCTTGCTATTTATACCCTCCTGCACTATCCTCTGTGTCCAGCCTGAATGAGCCCCCTCAAATGAGTCACTTAAATTCAGACTTTCATATATGGTGTTTCTCTCTGGGCTTTTTTTGATTTTCCTTTTCCCTGCCAGTGTTCAAATTTCCTCACATCCCCAGTGACCTGATACCCAGGGATGCTCCGTGGCTGCCTTTGGAAAAATAGTTCACAAGTCAACATGTACAAGGGCACTGATGTGTTTTTTGAGATCAGCCTGCTGAATCTGCCAGGCACTGAGGGCCAGCTGCTGTGACTATAATCTACAGTCAAAAAAACAGTGCTCACACTCAAATACTGAATATTTAGGCCTCTTGTTGTCTGCCTTTGGGGACTAGAAATCATTTCTCTGTGATCCTTTCCCCCTGCTGATGGATCTTTATCATTCAAGAGTGAGCTTGAGATCCTTGGAGATGTTAGCAGTGTTTTTTTTCTGCTGCCACTCTTTGCTCTGTGATTTTGTAGTCACTACTGTGGTTTTCCTCGTGGAATGCACGACATGATAATGTCAATTTAAACAACGTGCTTCACTGATCTAAAAAGACTTCAGAGCAGTTTGATTTCAAGGTACCCTTGACTTTTCCAAGAAGGTTACATTGAGGCTAAATTTATCTTGGCTTATTAGTATAATCAGTTATTTACAAATCTGACAGCTCTTTTAGACATTATTTCTTATAATATGCCTCAGCTGACTTCATGTTTAGCAAATGCCATGCTTGCAGACACAAAAAATCCTCCTGAGGGTGATGTGAGTTCAATCTGTATCTACATACTACAATATATTTTGTAAATTCAGCTCACCTTTCTCCAGGTCTAGTGAATGCATTATTTAGGTTAAAGAATGTTCATCTCTGAATACAAGATCTGCACTTTGTGCAACTTGGACTCAGTCTTCCAGTAGCTATTTTCTGCTTGAATTAAGATCATTTGGGTCAAAGTGCTACTCAGTATTTATATTTATTTTAAATCTTCATATGGACCAAGCAGGCCCTTCTCCAAGCAGCCTCTCCTGGGAGGAGCAGGTGGGAATAGAGACACAAATCTTTGCTGGCCATTGCTTTGATTCCAGCAGCAGTCGGTAGTGGTTGAAAAGCATTAAACAAAGTTAAGCAGCTCTTTTATGTGGGTACCCAGGGAGAATTTAACAACCTCTGTGCTTGTTTCTGAATCTCCAGGAAACACCTGCACCATCATCCTGTTGCTGACAGTTTCAGGTGAACCTAGAGCTGGACCAGAGCTGATTCTGCTCGTCCTGACTGGGGACAACTTAGTCAGAGAGAAGAAAAAGGAAAAATGATCCAACACTTGTGTAACTGGCTCCCAGAGTTGTTGCAATCTGCTGCCTAATCCCAGCATTAAATTTATCTAAATAAGAATAGGGATTTATTGGATTTCGCTTTTGTTCCTCACCTGGATATGAGTGGTAAATCATGAAAGTTTTAAAAGCTCATAAATTAGCAGAAGTGACAAATCCAGCAGGGTGCCCTGGATGAACTGCTGGTGTTTGAAACTGCTGAGGGGGCTTTGCAGTCAGGGCTGAGCCAGACCTCACGTTCATCCCTGGACTGGTCACACAAACTTCGGGAAGAGACAGGAGAGAGGCTCTGGCTCCTGAAACCGATGCTGGAATTGGAAAAAAAAAACAAACCAAAAAAACGGCTGTGAGAGTCTTACAAGCTGCTGTGAGTAGTGACCCAAAAGCCTTTTTTAATGTCAGATTTAAGTGAAAACCTCACTCATATCAGCAGCATTAGGTTCTTCCAATGCTGAATCCAGCCTCTCCCCCAGGAAAGGCCACTCCCTGGTAAAAATGAACTGGAAAGAAGAGTTCACTGGATGAGCTGATAAGCTTGAGAGCAGACTTCTCTCTCCTCTGCAATGTGTACCTCAGCATTTCTCTCCAATATGCCTCAAAAATTTTGTTTTTTTGGGCGATTGCAAGTTGTGATTTCTCCTGGAATAATCCAGGATGGCTGTGGTTGAAAGTCATTTTAGGAGAGCCTCTGGAAGTTATTACAAACAAAATCAAGTGTGCTCAGTGGCTTTTTCTGCAGGCTACGTTCCCCTCAGCCCAGAGTTTCTATGGAAAAACAGGAACGTGCTAGCTTTGCAGCAAATACTTATCATACACTAAACCTCACCTGTGTGGAGCTTTAAGAGCAGGAGACAATAGAAAAAGAATCTTGAAAATAGAAAAAGAAAACTCACAATGAGTTTCATTAGAGATCTCGATTACCAAACAGCACAGGATTCATTTTCTTGTCTATTTTCACCCTCCTCTGGGGATGAATGATGATTAAAGGACAGGATAATAAGCAGGGGGAGGGCGAGATGAGAACTTGGTGAGAAGCAGTTAAAATTTATAAAAAAAGAAAGAGAAGGGAAAAGGAAAACAAATGTTTCAGTTAACTTGTCAAGGTTAGCTTAGCACTGTCTCTTCTTTAAGTGACATCATGAGAAAATATAGATGGTTCAAAAGCAACTTCACAAGTGCTGGACCCTGAATTTATGTTGACAACTTATTAAGAGTATTTGTTCTTCTAGGAGGTTTTGAAACCTCCCTGGGATGTCTTTTATATTTATTTTCTGTTTTTTGTGGGGGTAAGATTCCTATGCAAAGGTTGCAAATCCACATACTCATCTCTCCCTGCCTGTTGCAGCTAAGGTAAGCAAGAAAAGACCCTTTTGTAGAAAGAATGATTTGAGGAACAACCGCTCCGGTTTTGGTGCTCACTACCGAACGGGGTGCGGGAGTTTACCAAGGGGTTTTGGAGGGAGCTGCGGGTCTGCTCGGACGGGCTTTGCTGCCCTCGGGGGTGCCCTCTCGGGGCTCTCCGCAGTGTTTGTCCCTCTCTCCGTGGGACTCAGCCGGGATGCGGAACCCGTCCGTGCTTTTCCCCGCTCCCTGCCCGCAGGATGACAGTGCCGGCCGCGGTGTTCAGCCTCGGGGCAGGGCTGAGAGCGGTGCGGGACTCGTGCTGCCGCTGTCCCCGTCCGTGCCCACCCTCGGCGGGGCTGCGGCCGCCCAGGAGAGGGAGCCCGGCGGCCGCGGCTGTACCGGGAGCCGGGGGCTGCACCAGGCGGGGGGCGGCGCGCACCGAGCGCTGCCCCGGCCGAGCCCCCAGCCCCGGCTCCGGCCCCGCCGTACCGGGAGCGGCTCCCCAGCGTGCTCCGGGCTATCGCCGCTCCCCCCGGGGTGGCGGTGCCTCGCTCCTCGGCCCCTCCCCGGAGCATCGCCCGTCGCGGAGGAGCGGGGCCGGTACTCACTGTCCGCATCAGCGCCCCGCGCGTCCCGCAGCTCGGGCAAAGTAATCCCGTCTGCGCTAAACTCCACCAGAGCCGCTCCCGGAGCCCCGCTCTGCCTCTCGCCCCGGCTGCCCGGGACGTTATTCCCCAAGAAGGCAGGAAAAGCTGCCCAGAAGAAGCGGCGCCCGATTGAAGATGTTAGAGGAGGCGAAGGGGGTTGGCTTTTTGCCCGCTGCGTGCCTCCATGCCTGTCATTGCCTTGTCTTCATCCTTTAGGAAGGAGTCGCCAGGCAGACAGAGCGTTCCTGGAGGGGCGATGCTGCCGAGCCCTGCCCCGGGCAGAAGGAAGCCGAGAGATGCACGGCCCGGGGCGGGCAGCGGGAGAGTGTGAGGAGCTGCCTTCGCCTGCGCCTTTCCGAGGGGGAAAAAGCATGGTAAGAGCTGGACCCGATCCCTGGAGCGCAGCCCCTCTGAGCAGGAGGTGGGATTATTCCGGAATAGTTATGGAGAGCTATAACCTTGCAGCGGAGTGCTAAAGCGACTTGTTCCTGCTGGAAGAGGAACCCACTGCGGGCATCGCTGGCGTGGTGGCCGAGGGAAGGTCACTCGGGTCCTTCTCCTCCTCTCGCCTCTTTCTTCGTGCGGCAAGCGACCGAGGGAAAAACTGGTAATCGGCTCTTGCCAGTGTTGGGAATACCGTGCCTTTTGCCTGGGATGGTTTGCCCTGATGTGCCGCCTCAACGGGATGTACAAAGTGCGACTGGGACTGATCCGGCCAACAAAGTTTGCAGAGTGATCAGCAGGGGCCGAGGGATGGAGGGAGCTGGGCAAACACCAGCAGGGTCCGTCACACACGATCCGACGGCACAGACCTGCTGCTCCCTTGAAAACTAACTCCTGGTGGTCCAACTCCTACTTCTCCCCGGCCAATTTACACTTTTTCAGGGAAAAGAAACCCCACATACACGATGCAATGCAGTGTTCCTGTGTTGGTTTTGTATATGAGATTTGCTATGCAATTCCAAAACTAAAACAGAAGGAGAGACGGCCCTGCGTCCCAGAGCAAACAGGGAATCAGAGGTGAAAGGTAGGAGCCAGCATTTCTTGTTTCAGTCAAACTAAATAACCTGAGCTACTTCTTGCTGAAAACCTTTAAAACACACCTACTGTATGTCTATTTATTTTGTCTTGGAAAAGTAAAACAGTTTGAAACAAAGTGAAGATTTGCTTTCTGATACTGCCAGGAAGCAGTGAACTGGTGCATTTTGTGACAGGAATGTACAGAGGAGGAAGGATGGAGTGTTTCATCAGTGAGACATTTAGGGAACTAGAGAAAAGGCATTTTGTCTAATACGCTTCAGTAAATATGAAGGGCTGGTACTGTGGACACTGGAAACACTCGATCAATAGTCTATTTAAGTGGGAATAGATGCAAGCATGGAAAAGTGATTGCTTTGCTGTGTGTGGGGTGTGTTTGCAGAGGACAGCAGCAGAACATTTACAGGTGAGCTGTCTCAGTTAAGGCTACTCCATGCCAGGGTGGTGCAGTGTGTTTCTGAAGGGATTGCTAAAAACCCCTGTTAGCAGGGTGGACTGTGTTTGTGCATTTTCAGTTCCTGCTCACAGAGCTCTCAGGATGTTGTTCAGGATGATTCAAAGAGGGTGAGGTCCGTCTGGGGGTGAAGGGACTGTAGGAAAAGACCTTTGGTCGGTTTGGTGATGAGTAATTAAATGGACGTCTGATCTGTCTGATCTCTGCAAGGAGAGGAGTTGATGTCGTCATGAAAATCATGATATGATTTTCCCTCAGGAGAAACTATGACTTGGAACGACACCACTATGGACGGGGAAGGGTTGCTGGTGGAAAGGGACTCCTCTTCCTTTCGGATCCTCACAGGCTGCTTCCTCTCACTCCTGATCCTCTCCACGCTGCTGGGAAACACGCTGGTCTGCGCAGCTGTCATTAGGTTTCGCCACCTCAGGTCCAAGGTGACCAACTTCTTTGTCATCTCCTTGGCTGTGTCAGATCTCTTAGTGGCAGTTTTGGTCATGCCTTGGAAAGCTGTGGCCGAGATCGCCGGTTTCTGGCCTTTTGGTTCATTTTGCAACATCTGGGTGGCCTTTGATATTATGTGCTCAACAGCCTCCATCTTAAACCTCTGTGTCATTAGTGTGGACAGATACTGGGCCATCTCCAGCCCGTTTAGGTACGAGAGGAAAATGACCCCCAAGGCAGCCTTCATCATGATCAGTGTGGCGTGGACTTTGTCCGTGCTGATCTCCTTCATCCCAGTGCAGCTGAACTGGCACAAGGCTACAACCACGAGCTTTTTGGACTTCAATGCCAGCTTACAAGGTGTAAGCATGGACAACTGTGATTCTAGCCTAAACAGGATGTATGCCATCTCCTCTTCTCTAATTAGCTTCTACATCCCCGTGGCCATCATGATAGTAACCTACACCAGGATATACCGGATTGCTCAGAAGCAAATCCGGCGCATCTCAGCTCTGGAGAGAGCAGCAGTGCATGCCAAGAACTGCCAGAACCCGGGTGGCAACAGGAGCAGCATGGACTGCCAGCAGCCAGAGAGCAACTTCAAAATGTCCTTCAAGAGGGAAACAAAGGTGTTAAAGACTCTCTCGGTGATCATGGGGGTGTTTGTGTGCTGCTGGTTGCCATTTTTTGTGTTGAACTGCATGATCCCCTTCTGCGAGCCCACCCAGCCGTCTAAGGGAGCAGAGGCTTTCTGCATTAATTCCACCACCTTTGACGTTTTTATATGGTTTGGATGGGCGAATTCTTCCCTCAACCCCATCATTTATGCCTTCAACGCTGATTTCCGCAAGGCATTCTCCACCCTGCTGGGCTGCTACAGGCTCTGCCCCGTGTCTGGCCATGCCATCGAGACTGTCAGCATAAACAACAACGGGGCAGTGGTTTTTTCCAGCCAACATGAGCCCAAAGGGTCCAGCCCCAAAGAGTCTAATCTGGTTTATCTGATTCCACACTCCATTATCTGCCCGGAAGAAGAACCTCTTAAAAAGGAAGATGAGGGTGAACTGTCAAAGACCTTGGAGAAAATGTCTCCAGCACTGTCGGGTATCTTGGATTATGAAGCTGATGTTTCTTTGGAAAAGATCAATCCCATTACACAGAATGGGCAGCATAAAACCTGAACAGTAAGGTTTACTCAGCAACACCTAATGGTGTGTATTGTAATAATCTTTTTGGGGAAAAAAAAAAAAAAAAATATACCAAAATTTTTTTGGTAAGAATCTAAGCTCTAAGGGAAAAAAATGCACACGTACACCAAGCCCAGAATTAATTTTCCTGGCATTCGGAGCAAATTTAACATTTCAAACAATAAACAGAAAAAGATACTGGAAATTGGTTATGAAAAAAGATGTTAAACTGTGCTGTTCATACTGAAGAAAATCTACAAATTTAGATACAGTGCAGTTACAAATGTTGCTTCTTCTCTGTACTGAGAAA
This sequence comes from Certhia americana, assembly GCA_018697195.1. NCBI lineage: Eukaryota > Metazoa > Chordata > Aves > Passeriformes > Certhiidae > Certhia > Certhia americana. The sequence continues at coordinate 3,099,459 of CM031869.1, read as the reverse complement.
CCAATTTCTAGCTAAAAGTGAGGCAAAAGATAAATGTTGAGTATTTAAAGATTAATGTTTACTAGAAGTTAAAAGATTGCTGTGTCTTGTGATAGTGGGTGTTAACAGGTCCAAATTAAAGACTGAGGGATTGTAAAGGTAGGTAGATGCCTTCTTAAAATTATTTCTGACAAATAATTGAGCCTTATAACGAGAATGGTTATTTTTAAAGTTTTGGGAGGTAATATGTTGATACTGGTTTTATTTATTTATTGTTTTAAATTGATATTTTTCATATGTTATAACAGATCTAGCTTTATTTATGTTATTTAAGATGTTTAAATAATGGGATATTTTTGGAGTGTCATAACTGCATTTTGACCAGTCAACCAGTCAGCACTTTATTACAAGCTCTGATAGTCTGGAGAGCTGGTGAGGGGAATGGAGGAATGTTAAGAAGCTCAGCAGGAAATGAAGGATTCAACAGAACTGATGCTGTGTGGAGGTCGTTTGCTTGTAGGCTTTTTTTATTTTTAAGTGGGATTTCTTTCAAAAGATAGGACCAGAGTTGACTGAGTTGTGAATTCTCTTCCCTTATAGAAATAAAAGAAATTGCTGCTATTTATTTTTAAAAAGTTTCATGTTACAGAGACTTTGCTAGAATGTCAAGTTTGTGGATCTGTAAATACCTTAAATATGACTACAACCTTAAGAAGAATCCGATTTGGTAAGGAAAGCTTCTTAGATAACAATTCTCAGTATATAGTGTTTTGTATTTATGTAAGATAAACAGCTTTCTCAGACTTTTCTTATTTCAAGTCTTGGATATCTTTTCTGAACAAACACAATGGGTTATAATGGTAGGAAGGATGCCAAAACCTTGTTATCCTGCAGGACCACCTGGACCCTGCTGTCTGTCTGCTCCTCTGTCACAGTCAGATTTAAAACCTGAGGTCCCTGGTGCTTTACTCTGGGAGCTGGGAGGAATTCCAGTTTAGTGATTGTCATGTCAATACTCCAATCCATAAGGAATAGTGGCCTCATTACCATTTTGGATTAAAACATTTCTAAATGTGGGTGGAACTGCAGTATCCATCTCACAATCCTCCTGTGAACTCCAAAAAAGTTGCCAATGTTTAATTAAAAATATCCTGCTACTTTTCAACTGTCCTTCCCTGCTGCTTTCCCTCTGTAATGCCAAAAGCAATCAGTGAGCATTAGCAACAGAAAAGCTGGGTGTTGATATTCAGCAGTATTTAAAGAAATCCATTTCTTTTCTGAATGGGAGAAAATACCCTTTGGAGCAACTTTTTCATAACATATATCAAAAAAAAAAGGTGTTGTCAGGAAAAGAGAACTGAGAGGAAAAAAACAATTAAGTCTAACAAACTATATACATCCTGCATCAGGTCTGTGTATTTATGTATTGTGAATGTTTTCATAATTTTATTGCCTGTATGCTGCTTTCATACATATAATAAAATTATTTTGTGAACAGAAGGTCCAATAAAGCAATCTACATTGCATTTATTAAATACATGCTGTTTTTTGGCAGTTGTATTGATCGTGTTAAAGGGAAAGATGGTTCCTTTATTTTCCCATTTGCCTTTATTTGGGATCACACCCATGGGGCAGCTGGGAATTTCTGTTAGAAGCAGAGGAAAACCTCCTTACTAGAGACCACTGAACCCTTGCTCTAAACTAGGATTTGAGAGCAATAAAAGCAGTTTGGAAACAGCCACTCTCTGCTGTACATGTGTAAAATTCGACCTACTGGTGACTTTTATTTGAAAGATTATATTTTGCCTTGGTGTAACAGCATAGTGAATTTGGTTTATAACATCTTTTTATTGTTGTTCTTCCTTTTCTTTTTTCTTTTTTTCCTCCCAAGCTGTGGAGTACCTCTCAAAGCCTGACACAGCCCCACTGCTGGTGTCTGTTTTTTGGAGCAAAACGAACCATTTCAGCAGTGAGGTGATGATGGATCCTGATGAGGATCCCTCTGCTCCTGGCAGCCCTTTGCTTTTGCCTCTGTCAGCAGATTCAGTTTGAAATGAAGAAACAAATCTACATGGTCATTTCTGCCTCGAGCAACACCAGCATGACCAGCCCAGCACCTGGGACTGGAGCTGGTGCAGGAGCCTTGGGAATGTCCAGGTCCCTCTCCCTGGCTGCTCCTGGGGGTCAGTGAAGCAGCAGGTCTGAGGCAAACAGGGCATCGTGGCTGCCTCCAACCTGCCTGGGCTCCTTTGGGAAAATCTCCTAATGCCTGATTTTCTGGGGGTACCTTTCAGAAATTATTTTATTTCTTAAAAAGTACACAGGCCAAAGAGGAAGTTCTGTGGTTTCTTACCAATTCTCAAAACTCCCCATCAGTCTGATATAAAAGCAAAATACAAAATACGATTTAAGGAGATTGCGTAAAGCAAGGTGCCGTTTTTGCACGAGTTCATAGGGGGTGATTTGTATTCTGTAATAAATGTTTGCTGTGCTTGACCAGGAGCTGTCACAGAACCTCCCTCCCTGCAGAAGGATCTGAGTTTTAGGCAGCTCTGTGGAGTTTGGTGAAGTGCTGCTGCTGTTGCTGCTGGGAGTGTCCCTTAGGTGTGACAGGCTGGGGAGACACTTGGATGACTTTATTTTATTATCACTCATTTGATATAACTAATTTTTGCTTCTGGCTCCTTTTCCTTCCATGCATTTTAAAATAACATGAATTGGCCCTGACCTCATTTACCAAGACACCCCATGTACCCTTTGTTTTCCAGCCTTCCCAGCAAGTGCCTCTACCTGTCCTCTCTGCCTTTCCTCCCATTGCTACCAGAGCCTTTCTGTTGTCTTTTTTGGCTTTATTTGCCCCAATTGCCCTTTGCTTGGAAGAAAGCCCAAATCAAAATCCTTCCCCCAGCACAACCAAGAGTTCCCTTCCCACATCCTGCTCCCAGAAATGCCTCCCTTACCTGTTGCAGAGCCTGGACACCAGTGTCAGGAGTGGCTAGCAGGGACAGCAGCAGGCAACTGCTCACTGCTTCTCTATTTATGTGCTGAATTAATTGCTCAGAAGCTGCATTCATTACCTGCTCTGCACCTGCTCCCCGACTGCTCAAAACCAGTGGTGTGCTGGAACTACTGGTCACACCAATGTCAGAGTGCACCCCGGGGGCTGGAGGAGTGCCAGGCCCTCACTGGGCTCTGTGGGGCTGATAACAGGGAGCTGACTGATGTAGTTTGGCTGGAGTAGCCTGGGAGCAGCCTGGGAGCATTGCTGGCTGGGCCATCCTGGCAGGCAGCTGCAGCTCTGGAACTAATTTCTGAGAGTGTCTCCCCTGAGACAGCTTTGGCCACTTTGGCGGAACACCTCCCCAGGAAGGTCTTTTCTCACCGTGTGCTGCAAGGAGTGGCTGGGCAGAGGCAGTGCCACAGAGGAGCAGTGAAGTGCCAGGACACTTTGATGTCACTGCTCCCACCAGGATGCTCTCCACATCTACTCCAGGAGAATCAGGCACTTTTCTCCCTGCCCTGCTCACGCTTTTCTCCCTGCCTTGCTCACACTTTTCTCCCTGCCCTGCTCACACTTTTCTCCCTGCCTTGCTCACACTTTTCTCCCTGCATTATGTTTTTCTCCTTGCCTTGCTCATGCTTTTCTCCCTGCCTTGCTTCCCTCCAGCAGCATTTCTCTCTGCATTTCCCTCGCTGTGTCCCTTTCCCATGACAGGACATGAAGGCAAGGACAGGACATGAATCTGTTTACCCAGATAAACCAAGGAAACTTTTTTTCTGGCTTTGCTTCCTCGTGACTGAAGGTATTTTTTCTGTTTGTGGATGGAAGAGGTTAATAATTTACCTGAGGGCCTTGATGAAGGAGCTGTTGGCAATGAATGAGCTGCAATCACCAGATTAAATCTGAATACATTTCTCCCCTTCCCTTGTCAAGCATTTTGTGCTGATTTGAGTTTCTAACTTAACAAAGCATGCAAAAGATAGAGGATGAATGAGGAAATGCTTTTGCTGAGGTACAGTTTAATGACACAGTTATTGGGACCCAATCCTGGTTTTTTTTTTTCAAATCAATATCTTTCAGATGCAACCAATTCTGATTGAAATCTCAAAAACCTGATATGATTTGTATCTTGAAAGGCAGATTATTCCAGCAATTATTTTTGTTTCCAGTGTAATGATAGCAGAGTGTGTTCCTAGCGTTGAACACGTGGCCTATGTGGTCACGTATGAATGCGACTTAGACAAGGAACACTGTGGTATTTATTTCATTGCTAAGTCCAAAGTGTTCTTGCACTGGTCTGTGAACCAATTGTTGGGCTCCAGTCTTGGTTCAGGTGATGATCTCATCTTTGAGAGAGAATCTGGTGCTCCTGCCACACCCCAGATCTCAGAGTTGGGGCTGCATTGTGGCACCAGCCTTTCCCAAGGGACCTGCCATGCCCTGTGCTGGCCCTGCCCAGCCCACCACTGCCAGCATCTTTCTACAGATGTAATATTGGGTCTGAATGTGTAAATCGAGTATATAATGGTTATATAACAGTTGTTTTCATGTTGGTGTTACAATCATGGTCAGAATGATCCAATGAGTTTCTGCTGTGCTTTGTTTTATTTGATTTCTAGGAAGAAGTTCTGGGCAATGATACAGGAGAAAGCTGCTGGCCTTGCTGTGCTGGTGGCCATTGCTTTTCTATCCCTTTTGATCGTGCCAGGCTGTTCCTCCCTTTTTCAAGAGGGATGTTCCTGTTGGTTGTTTGGTGAAGGAGTTTGCTCAGTGCAGGATGTCAGGAGGTGCAAATCCTGGCAGCCATCACCTAGAGCTGCAGCCATACACTTGGACACACCAAAATAACATCATTTGTGCCAGTGGCCTGGCTTTAGTTCCTGTCTCTCTGTGTGGGGTTGGCTTCACCCAGGATGGAGACAGGATCAAAGAAATACCCTGGGTCTGGTTCATTATCACCCTCTGGAGCTACTGAAATGGATGATTTGGGGTCAAAGAGGCCCAAAAGGGAGAGGGGCTGCAGGGGAGTGGGGCTGGGCCGGTGGCACTGGGCAAACCTTGTGCCCACATGCCCTGCCCCAATCCTGGGCATCCAGAGAGGGATGAGGGAAGAGGCCAGGACCAGGCCAGAGCCAAGGACCAAACCAGCTCTCAGTCCCTGCATCACCACAGGAACAGCTCAGCAGGAAATGTGAGTTTTGCTCAGGGCTCTGTGTGGCACAGCCTCCAAACCAGTTGCATTTTCTCTGTTTGAATAGCTCCCAACCAAAAGGAATAAAAGAGTTTGTGGGATATTTCAAATAATGACAATAAAACCCAACCCAAACCAGACAATCAGAAAAAGTGTTTTTTGTATATATGATTTTTTTACATTTTCAAAATTATTTTTTTTTGGGTGCATCTAACTATAGAGTTTGCAGTGTGAGATTTTGAAAACTCAGATCTCTGGTTTGAATATACTGACTAGGAAGTCAAACACTAAAATAAAATGAAACAAGTTAATATGACTTGCATTAAACAATTGGGTTGGTAAAATCCTTTTCCTGCTCCCATCCCTTGATTTTCAGATAATAGAATTCCTATTAATTTCACATTTTCCTAAGGCAAGAGAAGGTTTTTGAGATCTTGAAGGAAGAGGATGAGGAAATACTTGCTTCCGAGATTGTCCTTCCACTGAAACAAGCAGAGGAATCAAACATTTCCCTGACCTAAGCCACCATTGCAGAATTTCTCTTAATTTCAGAGGGAGTTCTGAATTCAAACAGAATTCCCCCGTTTTCATTTTATTTCTCTGTTAATAAAGGAGCTCTCAATGGTGCCAAGTTCTTAATGATTTGGACGCCACTCTGTGTCAGTACCAATAATCTATTTTCATGTGCATGTTCATACACAACATCCATCATCCTCAATTAAAGGATTCATGGAGCGTGTGGAAGGCACAAATGGTGAAGTTAAATGAGAATTTCTTTGTTACAGAAGCAGGAGATGAACCAGGCCTGCATCACCTGCATTAAAAAGACAAACCTGTCAGGACTGACAGATCTTCCATGACAGGACTTTGTGCCAGAGAGATGAAATGTTAAAAAAAATTGTGAAAACACACTTTGAAATTGCATCATAAAAGTGTTTTAAATAATAATAATAATAAAAGATTTAATGATACTGTTATGTACTTTTTCATTTTCTTGTTTTCTAAGTTTTTGGGGTAATTTCTATAATAATTTCAGCATTGTAAATGGGACCATCCAGTTTCCTTCTCTTTGCTCTTCTGTGCTGGTATCAGACTTGGATATGGATTTGTGTTCTCAGCTGGACAGACTCTGCTCCAGCAGCTGCTGCAGCCTCCTGACACCTCCTGGAGCCCTGGATCGCACCAGGTCTGTTGGAATGTGGGACAACAACAAAAGGAACTCCCTGGAAACAGCTGGTTTTGAGCACTGGGAAATTATTTTTGAGAAAAAAAATGGCTTTTTCTGTTGCTATCGGTTTTGTAAATCCAAAACCTGACCCATTTTCTTATTTTTCTGGATTTGTTTGCTAAACAGTTTGGGTTAATTTTCTCAAAAGCAAGATTTATGGCTTAAAGAAGAAGCAGTATTTTTGAAGTGAGAAAGATTATAATAATTAAAATATAAGAAAAAATTAAATATTATTATGACCCTTATAAAGTAGAACATTTTCAATGCATTTTATTCATGTATGTCAATTTTTAAAAAAGGGACCAATTTCTGATGAGAACAGTTTAATGCAGAAACTTCCAGTCATATTTCTTACTTGCTTGAGAGGATCAAATACAGTGATAAAGAGCTTTGGGATAAGGTGTGGCATGAGTAAAAACCTTTCTGGAGAACAGTATAGGCAGTCACATTTAGACATTTAGCAATTTCAGTTGTACTGTATAGTCCCCCTTGTAAAATATTTATTATATTTTAAAAAATTGATTAAATAAGTATGTGAAGGTTACTTTCATTATAATAAATGTGATTAATTGGCCTTTTGCTGGGAGTCTCAGTGGGCTTTTACCTCTCTAAGTGGCATTTTTGTACCCAGGCTACAGCACAGGAATTCCTGCCCTCTGTGAATTTCCAGCAGGAGCAAATTCCTTCTTTCCCCTTCCCTGTCTTTAATGCATGTTCACTCCTTCAGCCTCTTTATCCTTTACTTATTGAGATAAAGTAAATGGTAGGAATGTGATTTGAACGTGATTTTAACTGCATGTTTGTAGCCCAGCCAGCCACGCTGTGACCTGTGGGACATCCCTGGCACTCCCACCTGTGCATGGATGCAGCATCCCAGGGATCCTGTTTGTGTTGGGAATCTCCCTACCCACATCCCGAGGGGAATGCTGCACCTTTTGGGGTGGGACACGGAGAGTTTCCTGAGTGAATTGACTGAGGCATTCTCAAAAACAGGCCAAAAAGTCGATGAGCTCATACCCATTGGTAGTTAACCCCTGGAATGCTGCTCTCCAGTGCTTCCTGCCCTCTCCACCTCAAAAACCACTCGCAGAAATTGTTTTAATTTTGCAGTATTTATCCAGCTCTGCTGTGCAAACACCCTCAATTCTGACATGTGGTGGAAGTAATGACCCAGCTGCATGATAAAAGCAAAGAGAATATGAAGTTATCAATCCTGACACCCAAGAAAAGAATCCATCAGCGAAGGGCTGTATTCCAATCCCCACTGATGGGATGTAAGGCAGGGAAAACACAACAAAACTGTGCTGAGTGAGGAGCCCCAGCAGGATCTCCCCCATGGCAGTGCCCATCCATTCCCACTCCAGGAACAACACCATGAAGGAAATACTTTGCACACCACAGGCTGCAATCAATGGAGTGTTCAATATTTCCTTTACTTCCCTTTTCAAAATGACTGGTGACTCCTCTTCACGTCCATTTGCTCCCTGTGCTCAAAGCTAAGTGTAGGAAGGAGTCACCAGTAAAAGCCTCTGGGGTTTACAGGTCAGCTGGAGGGGAAGCATGCGGTGTCTGAGGAGAAAATACACTTTTCCTTAAAACGAAAGAGCTTCACTTCTATTTTAGCTTATTGTTTTCTTAAATTTTTTGTTCTATTACATTTTATAACCTTATTTTATTTTACTGCTTTCCATTGCTCACAACTGACACAAAATCATTCCTGAACTTCCTCTGTGTCTTACCTAATATTTTTAAATTACAAATACCTGTAGATAATGATGGCCAGCTCACTTGTTAGGGTGAGCAAAAACAATGCACCCGAAACACTGCCTAGGGACACCTGCAGTCACTGAGCTGAAGAGAAAGGTAATATTAAGAAGGAGGACCTTCCTCTCTAGAAGCTATTTCTGCCCTCTGAAGTGAGGCTTTCCCTTGCCTGGACTGAATATCTTGTTTTATTACAAAGCACTCCCTTAATTTGCATTGCCTTGTAACACTGCTGCTTTTTTTAGCAGCAAGCCCATGTTTAGTTGTATCCATAACTCAAGGGCACTAAACAGACTGTAATTGTTTCAACAGTTGAATTAATCCAAATGATCCTTGTATTTTAGTTCCTTAAGGAGAATAAAAGGATGGCATGTAATACTGCAGAGGAGTTTCTCGGTGTTTAAATTCCCTCTCAGGCATTTGTGGGTTAAAGCCTGTGGCGATGTGTGGGCACAGCACAGGTTGTTGCTGGTACAGACAGTCCGTGGAAAAGCTATATAGGAAGATATATGAATTAATAGTTCTTATGATCACCACATGGTGAATATCAGGGGGTATTCACAGGGCTAAGGCTTCAGTACTGTGATTTCTGTGGTTGGTATTCAAGGCAGCGCCCCGTGAGGAGCTCGGCCTGTGAGGGAGGGCACGGCTCCCGCAGGCTCAGGCTGTGATGCCATCTCATACTTTAATTCCAGCTTGTTCCAATCTATCACATCTGTCTCAGTGGGAAGCTGAGATGGGAGGAACATCCAACGAGGAGGTTTAAGTGTTGCTTTCAGAGAGTCATTATCATTTGTCAGTCTTGGAGGAGCTGCTGTTGTCACACAGGGCCTGGATTTGAGGGGTTGTTTGAAACCCTGAGTTCGTTCAGTTTGGTCTGAGGGTCATGGTAACACTCCCCAATTTATCCTCATTACAGCTGTCATACTGCACCCCCTGCTTTTCACACAGACAATAATGATGAGGGAATAGTTTTAAAATAAAAGAGAGGAGTTTTAGAGTAAGTGTTAGTCAAAAATCATTCCCTGTGAGAGTGCTGAGGCCCTGGCACAGGGTGCCCAGAGGAGCTGTGGCTGCCCCATCCCTGGCAGTGTCCAAGGCCAGGTTGGATGGGGCTTGGAGCAATCTGGGATAGTGAAAGGTGTCCCAGCCCATGGCAAGGGGTGGAATGAGATGAGCTTTGAGATCCCTTAGAACCCAAACCAGTCTGTGATACGTTGGCACCCCAAACAGCTTCTGCCTCCGCTGTTCCTTTCTGAAACCAGCCCCTCCTATTACAAAAAAAAAAGGATTGCCTGTAGCAATCCTTCAACAGGCAGATTCTTGGGACAGGGTCAGCTAGTCCTGAATGCTCCCTTTGGAGGAGATGGAGACATTCCCACCCATGCAGCCTGGTGTGTGAGGACTGAGGTGTGGGTGCTGCCAGATCAACCTCCCCGTGGTCCCTTCCAGGAACAGCTCCCATCCCTGCCAAGAAACCATTGCTCGGGGGTGCTGAGGGATTAATGAGGCTGCCTGGGTGCATCTCGGGTGGGCAGAGATATTTAAAGAAACGTGGTGATTTCAGGAGACAAGTGTTGCTGATCCAATCCCACGGACTCTATGGCTGCCCTTGGGATGCTCAGCGAGTGCTGCCTCCCTCAGCTCAGAGCCCTGATGGAGAGGGCACCCACAGCTCCTGCTCCCAAAAGCTGCCTAAACTCCCTCCCTGTTATCTCCCTGCCTGCAGCTCAGGAGCTACATGCTGGGATTTCGGTGGAAGCCTGGATTTTATTCATTCTACAGCCAAAATTAGGCCAGCAATGCTGCCAAGAGGCACGCTTTTTTGGTTTGATACGTGGAGAATGCATTTTTAATGCTCTAAGTGCTGTTCTCTGCCATTGGACTCCCATGTGATGCAGAGCTGCAGTCAGAGCCCTGCAGAAAATCATTTTCTTCCAGGCAGGATGGGGAAAAATACAGCAAATAATATTTTTTCATTAAAACTGAAAAATATTGCTTTTAACTGGCCAGCCTCTGAACTTTCTCAGATCTCATCTGCCAAGTAATAATTCTGTCTTATGAGTTAAAACTGGAGTAAGAACAATTTTCTAATCAAAACCAATGTTTACCACTGCAGGAAAATTTGTGTGTCTAGACATGGGCACCAACCTTTCAGTTAATATTGAGAAACATTATTTTATTTTCTTTTGTTGCAGTCATGCTGTGAACTACTCCCTAATTGGAGAAAAGACTTGTGATTAAATGTGCAGGCTTCAGAAATCTTAATTCTGAACTGGGAAGAGAGTTTCAATACTGAAAACTACCCTCCAAAAAATCCCAAACTTCCTCCCCACTAATGCAGAACTTGCTGTGAGGTGGAAATAAACATATTTTATTCTGGGACATCTGTGATTCCTTTCAGCAATAGCTATGAAACTGAAAGATTTTCTGATTGATTTCCTGGTCACACCTAGAAAGGTCAATCATGAGCCAAAGGATGAACGAGTCACCTGAAACAGAGTCACATCAAATGAGGATGTTTGCTGGACAGCAATGAGATAAGCAAAACATAAGCAGTAAAATCTTCCCTTTATCGTGCTTTTTGTGCTCCTCAGCCACGAGGAGGAGGAGAGAGCCATGCCACTGCCATGACACAGCACACTGATAATAAACGTACAATTCCAAACTCCTATCTGGTGGTGAGGGTTGGGAGCAGCTCTGCCTTGTGGGATCAGTGTGGAGAGCATCTGGTTAACCTGACTGTGTCATTTGGAGCTGGATTAGAAACGAGCTCAGGCAATCTCTGCTCTGCCCAGGAGCACTTTCTAATCAGCAAATTTAGGGAGAGACGGTGCCAGATGAGCAGCTACTTAAATTCTGGTGCATCCTAGAGCATGCAGAAGGCAAGGGTTCATGATTATGTGGAACTGGACAACTGGTCTCTCTCTGGATTAATGCGAAAAATGTTTGAGGAGAGAAATGCAGAGGAATGAAGCCTCTTGAGCTCTGAGGAATCTCACATTTTCACAGTCTTGAGTTTTTGTGCTTTCCATGCGAGAGCATGGTTAGATATCTGTGTTTTGAGGCAGGAGCCTCTGTCTTAGGGAAATTGTACATTTGAAATTCTTCCATCAAGCAAAATGCAATTGACTTCTTCCCCTGTTTCCTGCTTAGCTGAAGAAACATTTCCTCCTGTGGGGATGAATTAGCAGGGAAGGGACTGCACACACAGGGAAGAAATGCTGGAGTCACTCGGGGACAAATGTTGATCTATTACAGCTGAATAAATCCACAGTAATATAATTTACTGCCTGGGATTTGCATTAGATTTCTTCTGGCACATAGGAGATAGCAGAATTCCCCTGCTGATAAGCACAATTTGATTGGGGGGAGACCCAGACCACCTTAAGACTGTCTGATCTTTCCTTCAGAAGACCTTTATTCATTCACTTATCTCTTTTGCTGAGCCTCAGCTTTTGGAGAGAGATTTTTCTATGCTGGATCCGTGCCTCAGGCAAACCTACAAACTTCTATAGTGTCAGTCACAGCAGTGAAATCAGTGCAGTGTAAGAGAACAGGAGGAAAGGAAAGTTGTATTTCCTACATGAAAATTCAGGGCTGTTGTGAGGTGAAGCTCCAGGGTTGCTGTGTTTTGGAGGGAGGGCAGACAGGTCTGCAGGTGGCTGGGTCTAGAGGTGCCTTCTGTTGGATTCTGTCGGATTTCTGTTCCATCAGGGAAAAACACACCTGGACTTCAGGAATTTAGGTGTCCCTGAAACTACCTCACCTCCTGTGTGCTTGGGACAGTGTGGGCACCTCACAAAAAACCTCACCACTCCACCAAATGTGCTCCTTCTCCTTCCATCTGGATCCAGGCTTACCTTCTCTGAGGTATTGAGCTTCACCTAAGACAAGGTCTCCAATTTTAAGGATTTATTATTAAATGAAAACAAAGAGGGAGAGGTTTCATTTGTGCTTTTTAGATCTTTAATAAAAGGATACAGCAGAATGTGAGAAAGGGAAAATATTGCTGATCACTTGCTCCCATGTGTGTGTTTAATGAACAATTGTGCGCCCAAGGTGATTCCAGCGCTGCCACCCAGGAAAGGAGATCAGCAGAAGTCTTTCCTATTAAAGCTGGCACAGCTTGAGAGAACTTAAGCAACAGAATTAAAAAGGAAAATGAGCAGCTGGAGGTGCTCGTTGAGGCAAAAGATAGGAAAGAAACATGAGAGATGTGGTGAATTTGCAAAAAAAAAAAAAAAGAAGAGTCGTGTCCCACTCATAACGTGCTGCTGACAGCACAGACCGATGCTGGGGAGTTGCTGCTCCCACTTGTGATGCCCAGACCTGACTCCAGAAGGTTTCCTTGGGCAGAATCGTGGGGGAAAACAATCCCTACAAGGCTGCCAGCCTGCACTGCTGGAATTCACACCAATCCTGCCTCACACTAACAACAGACCCAGCTTGTGTTCCCAGCCCACCACGAGGAGAATTTCTGCTGTCTGGCTTTAGGCCTCACACAGGCAGAGATTGAAGCAGGAATTGCTGGCAGCAGCTTTGCAGGATTGCACGGTTGTGCAGAATGTTGTACATTTAAAATAATCTGTGATATTAAGACACAAAATCTTCCCTGTATATTATGAGTCTCCCTGAACAGGAGTTCTGATGATGAGTACTGTACAAAGTGGTCTGAAATAGAAGCAAGCTGCCTTCTGGCTCTGTGTTCCAATTAGATGTGGCCTTTTTGAAGTACTAAAGTGAGTATGGAGAGGGGTAAAGAATTGTTTAAGTTATTTTTTATGCCTATAGGTATTATAATTACTTTTTTTTCTCTTAACTGACTGAAAAAACCCACTTACATGACCCTGTTTTCCTAATGGTCCCATCAACTTTCCAAACCCAGGCTTAAAGAAAGCAATTAAATTGCTGATATTTATCTGAGCCTAAAAAAAGCAGAATCCCTTACAATTCTTATGTCACAGGAATTGAGAGGCAGCAAAAACATGGCAGCTCTATAATTTGGTTTTGCTGACAAGCTTGGGCAGCCAGCATGACATCTTGCAGGATCAAAGAAAGATTTTTTTTTACCAAAACTGAATGACAAATGCAGAGCTCCTTTACACGATTCATTTCCATTTCAAGTATCCAGGGTTTTTGATGGAGCTGATGGAAGGGAGAAAGACAGGACGTGCTTAGATTGAGGATCTGAGTTTGTCTGAAGGAATCTAAAAATGGATTAATTTTCATTTCCTGGAGAATCTCAGGAGGAACAGGCATGTCAGTGCACAGAACCACAGATCACAAAATAAGCTGAGTTGGAAGAGACCCACAAGGATGGTGTCTGAATCTTAGCCCTGCACAAGCCAACCCAATAAATTCCTCCATCTGCCTGAGAACACTGAATTCTTTTGTCTCTAGATCCTAAAACTTCTGTTTTACTGGTGTATTTTACTTTCTTCCTGACCAATTTCCCCACTGTTTGAAGATTTCTACAGAGAAGAAAGACTGGAAGATCAGCTCCACTGCCACATGGAGTGTGGCATACAATTTTGTGGCATCACATAACAATTTGATTAACTCAGACACGATTTTCTTCTCTAGGCTAATGCTGGCTTGCTTATTTCATCCTAAAACTCATGGAAAGCTTGGGAAAGGAGGGCAAAAAACCCCATCCAGGCTGATGGAAAAGCTGCAGTCTCAAAGGGAGAGAAGTGAGAGGGCTCTGCAAGAGCATTTCCCATCAGCTGGGGTGAATTTCTGAGTCTCACCCTGTGCTGTGGGCAAGGCTGTGACAGCTGTGGAACATCCTCCTTCTGGGTGATTTGGGTGAAGCACAACACCTTGGCTCTCTCCCTGGTCCCTCCAGCAGCAGGCACAGCCCTGGGGATTTTTATCCCTTGCTGTCCCGCCTGTGTTGGGAGCTTTAAATAGCTTGGGCAGAGCTGACAGCCTCCAGATGGTTGGGATGGTACCTTCCAGAAGAATCAAATCATAATTTAAAAAAGCCACATGAGTGATTTTGAAAGCAATAAGGTAATGTTGCCATAGCACAAGGGACCTGGGATCAGAAAAGCAATCACTTTTGGATAAGTCATTCAACCATTTAACCTTCTTAGTATCTGAGAAATCCCCTGTAATGGACTCATGGTTATTTAGTACTGCCCCCATCTGTGAGGCAGACACTAATATTGTAATTGTTTTATTCCTCTTCATTCTGCTGTCAGTTAACCACTGTTTTCTCTGCTAGGTAATAATAAAGCTGATGTGAGTTTTACTGTGCCCTGATACATTGCTCTCAAAATGAGAGGAGATAACTTCAGCTGAATGTCAAGCTCCAGTGAAGGAAGAAATGAACATGACAAGCAAATAGCCCCTTGAAAGAATAGTACTGAAATCAGAATTTATAAGTGCAGACTTCCTGCCTGTTTTTCACCAGTGTTTTGTACGGTCACGGTGAGTTAGACACAAATTGTCACAGCTCCATTGGCTTTAATAGCACTGCAATTAAAACTGGCACCTTGTGTTGAAATACTGTGGAATGAGTGATATTTAAAACTGTCTGTGAATATCAAGAAATTGCAGAAGAGAACCTTTTTGCTGAGGGTCTTGAGCTTGCTGCCACATCTCCTGTCACTCTTCACCTCCTTTCCTAACAAAGGGAAGATCTGCTGAGAGCTTGCTCTGTTGCCCAGCTGCCTGTGCAAACGGCATTGCCTTTCCTTCCATATTGTGTTTTTAAATTAATTTACTGTCTTTTAACAGCATTGCTACAGCTTGTGGGTGGGAATGAGGAGAAGTCCCAGCTTAGGCCTTGGAGACTGGTTTTGCTACATCTGGCATGAGTTGCTGTGGTTCCATTTCTCTTCTGCTCCTCTCCTGCTCCTGCCTTGACCCAGGGAAAGCTCAGGAAGGGCTGCTCTCAGTTAATGCAAAAAGGTTGTGTGGGCAGTTCTGTATTCAGAATTTCAGCCTGTACTTTCACTTCTCTTGTTCTAATTTTATATACCCTTGCACCCTGAACTTGCCTAACAAGGTGTGTCTACACCTCTGAATTTAGCTTGAACTATCATTCACCTCACTCTATTCTATCCATTATTCAGATAGCAATAGAGCAATAACTCTTCATGGGCTTTAAAACAAATGAAGAAAAGTGAATTCTCTGATTGGAATCAATTGCTTGTTTTCTGTTTGTCTCTTCAAGAAGTGTCTGTTTTCAGATTTGAAATACGAATCTGAGCATAATATATGTGGACTAAGGGAAACATCTAAAGAAAAAGGAGAACAGCATGTGGCAGGGCACAAGCAATAAAACAATTTTCAAATTTAACATCCTATTTTCTGTAATGTGCTTTTGCCCTTCACTCACACTGTGATCTGTCCTGGGGGCTGAGTGCTCTGGCTGAGAGCTCAAATAACCACAGATGGGAAGATTTCATCACGGGACAGTCCAGGACCTCTGTTCTGACATGGATTTAAGGAGCTCAGGTAGGGCCACAGGCTTGATTTGTCTCCAAAATACTCTTCTGAAGCCTTTTCTTCAGCTGGTGCATGCCTGATGGATGGCTGTCTTCAGACAGGACCAAGAGCTTAAAAAACTAACTAGGATGTCTGCTGGAAAAAACACTCAAGAAAACCGGCAATTTGACTCTGGAACAATTTGATGTTTGCAGTGAAGTTCACTTTGTCCTGGAAATCAGAGTAAAAGACAGGAAAGGAAGCTGGAGGGGGACTCTTTATTAGGAACTGTAGTGATAGCACAAGTAGTGGTGGGTTCAGACTGTAAAAGGGGAAATTTAGCTTAGATATTAAAAAAAAAATTCTTCCTGTAGGGGGGTGAGACACTGGCACAGAGTGCCCAGAGCTGCCCCATCCCTGGAAGTGTCCCATGGGCAGGGCTTGGAGCAACCTGGGATAGTGGAAGGTGTTCCTGCCCATGGCAGGGAGTTGAAATGAGATGAATTTTAAGGTCCTTTACAACCCAAATTATTCTGTGATTCTAAAATAGAGGAGTGGTTTCATTTTGTGTGTGTGTGGACAAAAATACGCATTTACAAAGGGCTCCAACAGCTGAAAATGCAGGAAAATAGCAACATGCAGTGAAGGAATTCAGCAGGAAGAGGGAAGTGGATCAAGACAAAAAAAGTTACTAGATTTTCCAGAGAGGGTCATGGGCAGTGAATCTTTACAGTCTTGTGGAGAGAAATTAGAAAATGGCCTGAACCCAAAGAAGTCCAAGGCAGTGATGTGTGAGTCACAGGCTCAACCACAAGCCCGAGAGGTAGAAAGTGAGCTCAGAGTTTCAGCCATCCTCTCCAGGCAGGAATGAGTCAGACGAGGAGACATTTGAGATGCTCATTCCAGAGAGGAACTGGAAAATTTGCAGCAGGGAGAAGAGCAGCAGCCGTGTGAGCTGTGCAGAGCATGGAGGGAGCTCAGCCTGGGGCTGCTCACCAAGGGGAGCTGCAGACAGAGGGCTGAGAGCAGAGTTCTGACTTTTCCAGCCTCTGTCGTGCACTCATGAGGAGGGCTGGGATAAAATCCTCCTCCAGATGTAACTCGTGTTGCTCTGGCCCTACAACAATAATTAGACTATTGTGTAAATTAAAAAAAAAGAGCCAGAAAAAGATTCTTGTGTCTTGTTACTTGGCTCATGCTCTGCTCTGGATCTTTTGGGATTGGTTTGGAGCTGATTTGCTTTGTGGCTCTCTCAGATTTGACAGTTTTGGAGATGCTCAGTGGGAGACCAGAGTGGGAGCAGCTTTGGAGATGCACCTGGACAGCAGCTCAGCAATGGGCAGGTGCTGCTGCTGTGAGCCTGGGACCTGCCTGTGCTGCAGAGGAGGCTGGGGGTGGATTGGTGTGCAGGAGCTGTTATGCCCATGCTTTAGGAAAGACTGGCATAGAGCAGGCTGCTTTGGGAAAATAAAAGTTTGGAGCTCAGCGCAGTGAGCTCTCGCTGCCCTCCGCTCCCCATGGGCTCAACACCTCTCTGGGGTGGGGTCAAAAGGAGAGCTCCAGGCTAAAGCAGTCAGATGTGGCTTCCCATGAAAATTTAGAAGTGCCCTCTGCACTTTGAAGGGGACAAAGTGCACCAGGGTGCACAGGGAATGTGCCTCTGTCCCTGACACTGCCAGGCCCCCAGTCTGTGAGGCTGGGTAGGGAGAGTTCTGCAAAGGTTTTAAACGAAACAAAACCCTTTGTCTCAGCCCCATTTGATCCCAGGGCTCTGTGCTTGCTGGTGACATCATGGGGAGGTCCAACCTCACCTCTGAAGGCAGAAACTTTCCCTTCCCCTTCTCCAAAGGGGTTAGGTCCAAGCAGAACTAAAGCTGTGTCAATGCGTAGCCCCTGAGATGCCTTGTTAACACATGCAGCAAATCCTTCAACCCAAACCACTTTCAGAATTTTCCCTCATGTCAAAGAAAAGTAAAGGTTTAAGATTCCTTTTGAAGTAAAGGGCTTCTTTCCTTTTCCTTCTTTTCCCCCCCATTTTATCTCTTTTTAAGTGCCTCAGATACGCTACATTGCATAACTCCTGCTGGTTTCTTTTCCAAATATTAAAAGCCACCAGGTAAAGTGATGCTGGTGAGTTGGGACTGGAGAGAGAATTAGGTTCTGAATTAGGTGATCCCAGGGCTGGGAGGTTAACGAACCACCCCAGGCTACCAGCAGCAAGAGATGCTCTCTTTTGGGCTCTGAACCTGAGGCCCCTGGTTCTGCAGGAGCTGAAGCATTTTCTGCTCATTCCATATCTCCTTCTTTCTCCCCTTAGAGCTGGATGGGCTAAGGGTGGTCTCAGCAATCCGTGGTTTTCCTCTTACACAAACAAAACAACCATAAAAGACATCATTTCCTATGTAAGCTACCCTTACCCCTTTGGAATTTTTTATGAGATTCTAGGCTCTGAGTCTGGATGAGGATCTCCTCCCACAGACAATTTAAAGATAAATGATTTGATTATAGAAGCACGAATTCTTATTTAGTGTGAATATTCTCCTGAAATAGAAGAGAGAATTACAAAACCTTTTGTCTTACAAAATGAAGGTCTTTTCTCAAAAGAAGTAAGGCTCAGGACTATTTTTTTAAAGTATCTCATGGAAAGCATGTGGAATGCATACAGGAAAATGTAAAATACCTGAAATACGAGCCTTTTTGAATGCCTTGAAAATAGAGAGCAGGGCTGGTTTTGTGAGATTTTCAGTTGGAAGGTGATATTTTCCAAGCAATGCTTTCACAGGACGTTTTTTAACCTGTTTGTGTGTCAGCGTGGCTTTTTGCCCAGAGCACAGATTCAAAGCTATATCAAGCAAAAGAAAAACATCCAAAAATTGAATACATATTTAAAAATAAAGGGAACAGAGCCAAAACTGAACAGTGAAAAAAGCAAAATCTTGCCATTTCAGAGTAGCATAAGATTCAGGTAGGTTTCATCATGTTGGATAACACCTAGGTTTTTCATACATCAAACATAAAAAGTGAGCTATTTTAGAGATAACCTGAAAGCTTGTTAGTGACAGCTTTTTTCAGTCCCTTTCTGGACAACAGCATCTTCTCAGTTCAAGTTTGCTTATGTTGCCCACATCTATTAAGCTTTAACAGCCAGACCTTTGCTTTCCTATGCCAGACTTTTGTTCTGGTCTCTCTCTGCTGTGCACACACAGCTTCCCTCCATCCTTCTCTGCCAGGGAGGTTTAAACCATCAGGATTTCCCTTTCCCACGAGGGAGCTCTCCTGCTGTGCTAACAGGGCTGGTTTGTCAGGACATTTTCCCTGGAAAACTCCCTTTTTCAGACAGAGGCATCACAGGGAATCATCCCCTCTCCAGGGCTCCAGGAGCTGCTGCTGAACTCCAGGAGCTCTGTGGCCGCCCTGCACCTCTGCCTTTTGCTTTTCCCATTCAATTAATGCCCAGGGTTTGCTTTAATCATGTTAATAAACCCAGGGAGCTGCCCCTGACTGCTCTGCTCAGCGAGGACATGGCAGCATCCAGCCACAGCCCCATCCCTCCTCGGGTTATATTCCAAGGCTGATTGAAGTATTTGTTGAGGAGGACTCAGCTCAGACAAAGAACAGAACTTTTAGTGACACAGATTGTTAAAATCTGGACAAGGAACAGCCCTGTCAGGGCTGACTTATTTCTTAAAAGCCCTAGTGATTCCTGAATATATTAAGTGCAATTTTGTTCTCTTTAACTGAACAACCAGTCTCACAATATGTTTTTTTTTTAAATCTCAGAACATCTTGAGGACAAATTGCATCATAATATACTTTTTTATTGTATTTTTCAACACAGTTTTCTAAGAAACTGTCTAAAAAAATCATCCTTTTATCTGCCAGCTCCCTGCAGCCCCTCCTGGGCTGAAATAACAGTCTTTTTACGATGTACATCATTCACTGCAAACCAGCTTGGGGCAAGAAGGGAGAAAATATGCTGTATCTATTACCTTTGAAGGAGAATTTTAGGCAGAAGGCAGTCAATTGCTCATACAAATATTCAACAGAACGGGAGAAGTTCTTCATAGCAATTGTTGGATCTTCTTTATTTTCTTGAATTTAATTGCTGGATTTTTACTCAGCAACGAGAGCCAGATCTTTGATTTTCTGTTTTTTTTTAAAGAAGCCTAACACCGCCTGCCACTAAGATAAAATACGTGACTGTCACTAATTTAAGCAGTGAGCAACAGCACAGAGTTTACCCTTCCTAAACTGCAGCTTCATGAATTTTCTTTAGAGGCCTAGGATCCTTGACAGATCCAGCAGGATCCTGCTTGAGCTGCGGGATACAAAGGAATCAGAGCCTGTTGTAAGCAGCGTGTATGTGTGAGGTTGTAATCAAATATTCAGAGCTGCCAATAATGAGTGATGGCAGTGATGGCAGTGATGTTACTGAAGTGACAGTGTAGAAATGCCACCATCTTACACATACAAATTAAAGCTAAGCTACATCCTAACAACTTCCATGAAGATGCTTTGATGCATATTTTATTTTTCCCACTAAATAAATGACATGCACTCTGCTGCCTGCAGCTCCCCAGCTCTCCCCATGAAGTCTTGAAGGATGTCATTTCTCAGAGAGTTCTCCTGAGCAAGTCAACACAAAAATGAAGCCTGAATTTAATATGTCAGCAGACTTGCTGGGATGGGTGGTTTGCAGTGAAAACCAGTTCTGAAGGAGAGGAGTCACCAAGCAGAAGGATGCTCCCTGTGAGCAGTTCATGGTGACTGTTTGGTTGCCTTTCCAGCAGCACCCCTGGATTGAGCCATGAGATTTTCATTGCTCAGTCCACTGGACCACACTCTCAAGACTGCAGAGAACTGCCCAGATATTTCGGAATTGCCACTGTCCCGTTATTAACCTGCCATGCCTGGCCATTCTCTGGATTTATATTGCAAGGTTGATTCACCTCCGATTTACACCACTGTGTCTCTGAAGTCTGCTAATGATTTCCTTGCCCAGAAAGAGCCTTGCTCCACATCTGTCACCTGACATGAGCTGACACAGGGGACCTCATACTCACCACCTGCAGCTCCCCAGAAGATGTATTTGCACAGACACTGAGTGCACCCATTTCTTTGCAGGAATAATGTGTGGTTAATATGAATTACAGTATGAATTAAAAACTCGCTCTTTATCTCACCTGTAATCAATTCTTCAAGAGAAAGGTGGGATGATAGCTGTGAGTGGTTGTGTTAATAACCAGCCTGCCCTGTGCAGAGTGATCCTGTCAGATTTCAATATTGCTACACAGATTGATTTTGCACATTTTATTTTTAAGGCAAAGTGCAGCCAAAAATGTTTCAAGAATGAAATGTTTCTGCTGCAGAGGAACCAGCTGCCTGGGCCAAGTCAGTTCCTGGGAGCCACGCTGGTGTGAGGGCTTGTGGTGAGGCTCAAAAAGTGGGGTGCAGGATGGGAATCAGGAATTCCAGCCATGGCCACGAGGATGCCAACAGCCTATGACCTCATGATTTGATTTGCAGTTCCTCAATCACTTTTCTGGGCTCTGGACTGTGTCAAAACCTATCAGCAGCCACTGGCCTCTCTCAGCTCTTGCCAAAGCACTGGGAGGCTGCATCTCCTCTAGCTGGGTGTGCTGTCCTGTTGTCACCCTGTCCCCTACAGAACAATCTCCAGTCCCCTCCTTGCCTCTGCCATGCCCACTCTGTCTGCAGCCAGGAACCCTCAAATCCTGGGCCAGCAAGGGGATAACAACAACAACAACAACAACGACCACCACAATCCTTGTTTTCCAGATGCATTGTTCCTCTAATTGCAACTTTATTTTCTGCACGTATGGCTGGAAGAGATGGGCACAGAAATTTATGAGAAAGCACAGGTTAGAAATGTGTTGGTCCTGAAAGATGTCAGTTCATAGCCAGGAAAAAGGATATCTGCAGCCCTTGTCTTGGTGACAATGTTCTTGGCAAGGAAAACAAACGTGCATCAAAAATGCTGTTTGAAAAATCTGCCCCTATGAAAAAGAGATGCAGAGAAAGCCCACAGTTACAAAACTGGGAAAATGTGATTTTTTGGGGGGGAGTTTGGGAAACTTAACACCTTGTCCAAAGGTGTTTGCATTTGGATGTCCCTATTTCATCCAGAGGGTGTTGCATGGCTGGGTAATCTGGCAGCACACAAATGTGCTGTCAGGGATATGGAAGCACCACCTGAGGTGCCAGAAGGTGCTTACAGAGGGTCTGTGAGCAATAATTTGGGATAAAACCAGGAAACAACTCTGGCCAGGCTGCAGGGGCAGGAGGCTTTTCCCCTGGAGCTGCTTAACTGTGGCTAGAGAAGTTAACAAGGCAGGAGAAATGAGGCCTTGGTCTGTGATTTTCAATTCTTTGCACCTTTGGGAGATGTAAAAATAACCTGTGCTTTGCCAGTGGGTAAGAGAGAGGGAAAATGCTTCAATATGAGATTAGAATATAAAA
Source organism: Certhia americana (assembly GCA_018697195.1). Taxonomy (NCBI): domain Eukaryota; kingdom Metazoa; phylum Chordata; class Aves; order Passeriformes; family Certhiidae; genus Certhia; species Certhia americana. Next base: position 3,077,376 of record CM031869.1, on the reverse strand, counting down.
GGCAAGTGAGGAAACAGAGCTGTGAAAAGTGGGGGGAGCAAGGAGGGCATTGGTGTGATGAGTTTTGGCTGGAGATGGGAAAAGAAGTCTCATGGAAAATTGTTCCAGGTGAAAATGTTGTCTTCTTCTGCACCAGCAGCTCTGAGCTCTGGCTATTTTGAAGAAACCAAAATAGGTTTCTTCTTCTGTATCTTTTCTTTTGACATTCCAGCCTAGGGCTCAGATTTTCATGGAAGCCTTTGCTCTGGGGGAGGCTGGAAGGCTGATGGCAGACCCTCCTCCTCCTCCTCCTCACATCCCAGCCTTCCTCCCCCCACTCCATCCCTGCTGCCAGCTCTTCTCCCTCCCCAGGGCCTGTCAGCTCCCTTCCCTTCCCTCCCCACGGGCAGAGTGTGAGATTGAGCAGAGCCTTCCAGGCAAGCAGCCCAGGAAATGTCACTGAAGAACACCAACATTTTCCCAGCAGAAATGAACATTTCAGGCAATGTTGCAAGAAAGAAACCAAAACCACCTCGAACCCAACAAACCATGGGAATGGTTTGCTCAAAAGAGAGAATTCTTGACCCAGTGAAGGCTAGGGGGTGAAATGGGGTGAGGGGGTGGGAGATCTCTTTTAGTGCCATGTGCCTGTACCTGCTCATCTTTCCCTTTTTTTCATTAGTGCCTATCTGTCTGTTCCCTCAAGCAACAGAAATTTTCATCTTGAGTGAAACTTGATAATGGCAAAAGAAAAAAGAGAAAGAAAGTGAAAACAATGTTAGAAAAATACTACACCATCACTGTCAGAAATACTTCACTTTTTTCCCCAAGGCCACCACAAATCCACTTTTTACATTCGTTTCTGAAACATCTGCATTCAGAAGCTGCTTCAGCTCAGCTCTGTCATTTCAGCTATTATGTGCAAATCATTGTTTAAAATGTTAACATAAACTAACTTTTTCTATTTTTTAAAATCATACTTAGAACTTTTTCCTGGAATTTATATATGGATTCTTTATTTTGGGAAGAAGTGAGCATGATGGAAAGGCACAAAGCCTGATCAGTGAGCAGGAGGTCAGAAAACTCTCCATATGTTGTGTTACCTGATCAAAGGGATGTTGGAAGGTGGGAAGCTGCTGACAGCAGGGAATAATTTCACAAAATATTCACTTAAGGCACAGTCATTGAGAATGTAAATTTTGACAAGAATTTCAAAAGAATTTGGAGCTTATAGGAATATCAAGAATATTCAGTTTTCATTGTTGGTTATAACTGCAACTTTGGAAAAGCTTCTCAGCTTTGTGCCTTTCATTGCTCATGACCCAGTGGTTTTCAAATATTTATGCCCTCCCTGAGTTGTAAGCTGACATTAAATCCATGTGGATTTTGTCTGGGAGTCCTTTCTGTTCAGTTTTCAGATAATTTGAAAATCAGTTTTTCAAGCAATAAATAAATACAATTAAGATATGATTTGGCCACTTGCACTCAGAGATGATGGTCCTCACATCCTGTCACTGCACCTCTTGGGTTCTAACTGACCCTGGTGAATAAGTGAGCTTTGAAAATTGCAAGCTTCTGGAAAAACTTGGAATTTTGCATGGGTAAAGATCCAAAGTCTGCTTTTTATTTCATCAGAGCTAAAACAGAAGGTGCTGGAGGAGCAGAATTGACCCAGTCTTGGCTCTGAGGGTGGATCCTTCTGTAACCCTATCAACATGGATCTTGAGATCTGAAACCTCACCTCTCATTAAAGTAGTAGCAAACACGTACTGAAAATTTGGGTGGCATCAAAACACTTATTTTTATAGCTCAAACTCGATTATCACTTGTTAAAAACAAGCTCCCAACTTTATATACCTAATGTAAGTGAAAATGAAACCATCTGTTGAATGGCTTCCCACTACAGAATAACAGATGCATAAAACATGTGCTGGTGGTGCATAAAATGGTGCTGGTGGCTTTGAACCTCCTGTGGGAGGCCAGATTGTTTTCAATCTCCTCCCACAGTGATTGATTACCCTGTGGGTATTGCTCAAGTGCCGTGTTCCTGTTCCACTTTTTGTCAGGCACGAGGCAAAATGGCAGAGCTGCTGGGAAAAAACTTGAAATTTTGGACCGGGAAAAATTCTGAGTGTCCCAGTCTGCTTTTGCTGTCATCAGAAATTCAGGAGAAGGGGCTGGAGGAGCAGCATTGCCCCAGCTTGGTTTGGAGGGTGGATCCTTGGAAGGAGGTGATTCTCCCCCTCTACTCTGCTCTCCTGAGACCCCAGCTGGAATCCTGAGCACAGGTCTGGTACCCCCAGCATGAGAAGGAAGTGCAGCTGTTGGAGCGAGTCCAGAGGAGTCCATGGAGTTGATAAGAGGATTGGAGCCCCTCCTCTATGGGACAGGCTGAGAAAGTTGGGGCTGTTCAGCCTGGAGGAGATTCTGGAAGGAGCACCTTTCACTGTCTGAAGGGCCTGAAAGGAAGCAGGAGAGGAATAATTCTTCAGGAACTGGCATGACGGACAAGGGCTTCCCACTCTAGGAGGAGAAATTTAGGTTGAATGTACAGAAGAAATTGTTCCCTGTGAGGCTGGTGAGGTCCTGGCACAGGGTGCCAAGAGAAGCTGTGGCTGCCCCATCCCTGGAGGTGTCCAAGGCTGGGTTGGGCATGCACCAGGATAACCCAAGTTTTCTTTAGCCACAGTTCTGAAAAGCCCCCACAAAGATACAGACAGGATAATCTCATAATATTTTTTTAATTGCTATTTATTTACTCACAGCTAGACCTGTACTATGATTTCATCTCCTTTTCCTCTGACTTTGTCCTGGAATTTCTCCAGCTGACACCGCCATATTTTCGAAGAGTCTTTGTTTCTACTGCCTTAACTGAAATGCCCCTCAGATAAATCACCTTTGGAGGTGTGAGTACAAACCAGAGCATTTCAGAATTATTTTAGCTAGCTGCTCTGCTTGCCCTTTCCCTTCATTGACAGCATATGGAGAACAAACAGCCTCTGGTTTATCTCAGTGGAATTTTTAACTCTCACTATCTTGCACAATCAACCCATGAAGAAATTAATTTGATGACATTTTGTATTGGGATAGACAAGTATTTCTCAAAAACTCCACAACAGGAATTCTTGGATTGCATATCACTTCTCCAGTCCTCTCATCCTTCCCTCTGCCCTTTTGTTCCTTAGTGAAAATACAATTTGCTGCAAAACATCTCTTTTCACTATCTGCAGACATGAAGAAATACTGATAATACTTCTTTTAAAGAAAATCTTTGGGATTTTTAAATATGTGAATACATGTAAGCGAGTTCTTTGAAGACCATTTTTGGTCTGCTGAGGCTCATAAAAACCACCGAATATTTATAATAACCACCACAATAAAAGGAAAGGAGAAAGATATCAAGTGCAGACTAGAGAAACTGTTTTAAGATCTCTATCTCTTTGGTAAATGACTTTGAATGCAGTTGTCAAAGAAGCCTTTGGGAGTTAGGTGATCAAATTCCATTAAACTTCATAAGAACATAATAATCTATCCCACTGGTCTTCTAAATAGATCCAAGATATATTCTGAATATTGTTACAGAAAGAAGTGTTTAGAAATTAATGATTTGCACCTCTTTTAAAAATACAGGATAATTGGATTTCCTCCTCATGGGGAAGATCAGTTGTAGCTCGATCAGGTTTGCAAAGAAAAGCTTTGTGCATTGCAATGCCACCTCTGCTCCCTGCACATTCTGTTTGGGAAGAATTTAAGGATTTTTACATAGGATCAGGGTTCTAAATGGAGCTCAAGCCCAGCTGAAAGGCTGAGGAGAGTGGAGGGGCTGCAGTGTGGCCAGGGTCCATCAGAGGTCTCAGCTGCTTAACTTGGGAAACAGGAGAGGGAAGTACATGTGGGTGACCAGGTGAAAAAAAAAAGCAAATTCATGTGATGCCAGGCAATGGATGTGGTGACAGCCAACTGTGGGTCTCACTGCCATAATTGTTTGGGGATAAATCACAGCCTGAAAAAGCCAAGTCACCACAGCAGTTCAAGAATCTGTCCTTGTTCAGGGATCACATTGGCAGGACCAGGCCTGCAGTTTGCTCCTGGCGCTGAACTCACCCAAAGGGATGAAGTGACTTTCTGAATGGAGCTTGTCACGGTGCCAGCTCATCAGCCTGGCTTAATTCATTCATTAATTACATTACAAATACGATTTGGACGGAATCAAAACCAGGGGAATTAGGTTTGGATTGAAAAACTGCCTCCCATTTGACCCTTTTACAGTGCATTCATGAGTTTGTTTAATTTAGGGATGATTCCTGCTGATTCTTTCAGGAGGCTGACCTGGGACAGAGACCAAACAGAGCAAAAAAGATAAAGCAGGGATTTATTCCAAGGCCTCCCTGGGCACACCTGGGCAGTGCCAGAGCCCGGCTGGGACACACCCAAGGGGAGCCCAAAATGGGCACAGAATGGACACCCGGCCACCAGGGCTCACACTTTGACAAGTTCTGCTCCAGCAGCACATTGCAGTTCATTGTGCAATTCCAGCTCCACCTTAGGAAGCTCCATCCTCATTTTTTTCTTCTCACTTCACGATTGTTTTTGTTCTTGGGTCTGAAAGTTGTATTGGTTGTTCTTGGTGCCAGTCTAGAGAAGGAATTGTTTTGTCTATCTTCTCTGTGAAGAGAGCTCCGTAGCACTGAATATGAAATCTAAAACTACCCACAAAAACAGCACAGAATCTAAAAAATATAAAAGCTAAAATGCAAGGCATCACTTCCTTTAAAATACATTTAATTTCTAAATACAATGTTTTTTATATTAAAAAACCCCTAGACTTTTCATTAGAGAAATGTCAGGACCAATTTTTTTTTGAGTTTTGAAATTTCTATCTCTGGCTTTTTTAGCCAAACCAATGAATTTACCTCTCAGACTTGTGAGTGCTTTCAGTTGATGCAAATGAAGAGTTTTTTTCTTTGACTTGATTTAGTGTTGAGTGGCAGATCTTGTACAACTTGGTCTTGATTTGATGGGTTGGGCAATCATCATTCAAACACAGTTCCACCTTTCATGTTCCTACAGGGAATTCGGCAAATTTAGGGAAAAAAAAAAAATCAAGGAAATGGTTGATAGCAAACAAAAGGCAATACCAAGCACCAGACCCCTCATGGAACAGTGACCTCTCCCAGAGCCTGGGTGGATGATGCTCTGGAGATGCTCTTTGTCAGGGCTGACTGGCTGAGACGAAATGTTATGTGTCACAGTCATCTAAGATGAAACAAAATAAATCCTTCTCTGCTGTTTAGTTGACTTCTGTTTTGCTTGTTCTCATCATTTTGTGACAAATTGCATGATGCCAGACATTTCTGTCAAAGCTCAGTACTCTCAGTCGTGCACATATATCAGTTTTGGCTTCCTAATCAGCCTCTGACCTTTGTGGCTGCACAGAATAAACAAACAAGACTTCCAAAAGTTCAGGATTATGTATATATATAAAATATATATGTATAGATGATAACAGAACAGTTGTATTAATCTGCTCTTTTGAACTTGCACAAGGTTGGCATCTGAAATCCTGAGAGCTGCGTCCCCTGGTACTTTGAAACCAGGATTTGAATTTTCCCTGTGATCAGCTTTGTACCATATGATAAAAGAATCTGAATCCTTTTCCATTAAACTTAAGGGAAACTTTGAAAACCAGTTTAGTGGGAATTTTAAACTTTAGATTAAAATATTTCATGCTCCAAAAGTGCATCCTCTAAAAAATTGTTCCTTGAAAGGGAAAGGGAACAGGAGCTGTCTTCTACTTAACTTTCTGTAGGTCTGTCCCCATGTAGCAGACATTATCCTTCTTGCAAGTATAAATTACTTCTTTTTAATCCTTTCCTCTTCACCCTTGTCACTGAATTCATTATTCATTTTACTGGCACATCCACTAAATGAGCTGAGCCCTATTATGATTAGCTTCAAAATATGCTAATCAAAAAGCCTACAATATAAATATTTAAATTTCAGATTTTAGTAAACCTACCTCATCAAAACTTAAAGAAAATGAAGCAACAGAGCGCATGTATTATGTATATGATTATTATAGGGATGTATAAAAAAGGCTGCACAGAAACCCCTCAAATTTCTCAAATTTTTAATTCATTTTTAAAAAAAAAAAAAGGGTCCTGTTGAGAAATGTTCTTGCTGTGAGTAGGTAGGCAGAGGCAGCCTGTACCTACGCAGGGATGGTGATGAGATGGAGCCTCGTCATTCTGACAGGCAGCATCGCTGTCCATCGATCCATCTGATCAGCTGGAACCAGCCCAGCAATACTTCCACACTGAACTGACAATTTCTTTAAAAATACATTTCACTGAATCTGCTGCTGGCTGACTCTCACCATAAGTTCGCAGAATTGCAGAGTCATTTAGGAAGGAAAAAAAACTTTAAGATCACTGAGTACAAGAGCCTTGTCAATGATATCAGAGCACCGAGTGCCACCTCCAGCCCCTCCTGGGACACTTGCAGGGATGGGGATCCAAACCTCCCCGGGCAGTTCCAAGGCCTGAGCACCTTTTCCATGGAGAAATTCCTGCTGCTGTCCACCCTGAGCCTCTGCTGGCCCAGCCTGACGCTGTTCCCTCTTGTCATGGTAGCCCATCTGGCTGTCCCCTCCTGTCAGGGAGTTGTGCAGAGCCAGGAGATGCCCCCAGGTTTCCTCTTTTCCAGGCTAAACAACCCCAACTCCCTCAGCCACTCCTCACATAATTTACAGCTGAACTGGGTTCAGTTCAAGAAGGACCAAAGAGAGTTTAACACCATGAGCCACTCCAGAGTTCCTGTGGGTCAGGGTGGAAGGGCTAAAACCTGTCAGGGAGCCAGGGAGAAGCTTCCACAGAAGGCAAAGAGAAACAACATCGTGCTGAAAAACCCTCGTAGAGACGCTGATCTTGGCCTTCACCTGCTGAAATGCTGCTCCCCCAGCACTCTTTAAAAAGTACTGGATAGAGGAGAAAAGTCTCTGCTGAAAAGATACAGCCTTCTTTGTGCCTGGTTGGTTGGTTGTGCCTCCAGAACTTCCCACAGTTCAATATTCAAATGTCCATTGATTTCACAGTCCATGACCTACAGCTTTTGCTCACAGGGTGTTTTTTGTCAGCTCAGTTGTTGCTCAATTCTTTACGTTTCTCAGATAATCAATAAACATAAATCCCCTTGGTCTGTGGCTGAGAAGAGACTAATTCTGAACTTCTGTTTAGTCTCATCTTTTGCAGTTCCAAAAAGTTGGAGACAGAAAGGAGGAGGAAGACGATGCCAAAAAGACTGAATATTTCTCAACTCCAAAAGAGAAAATTCCTATAAGAGGAGGAGTTCTGTGTCCCTTGCTGTTGGTGAACAGATGGAAAATGTATCTAGTAGAGGTTTCACTTCCATCAGATTATTTCCTTAGGAAATGCCATTACTGTGCAGATTAATATTCTTTGATGCTGTGCATTTTTTATATGTGACATCAAAGGTTCCTGCATATCTGTTTGAAATTGTTGAAAGCATTAAAAAGAAACCAAAATCCACTCCAATTATATTTTCTAGAAATACTTTTACAACCAAGAGCTGTATTTTAAAAGCTACTAAGCAGCTAGTTCAACCCAGAAACATGATATGCAGTGTGTTAATATGCTTTGTTTCTTCCAGTAATCTTCTTATTGGTATAAATCTTTCCAGAGCACATGAGAGAGCACAGAACCCCACATCCCTACCAACCTGAAATAAAAATATGCACAGTATGAAAATATCAGCAATCAATAATTCCCAAACTGGCTTCCATCAGCAGCTGTCCAACTTACCAGGCTGCCTGAGGACAATTTCCTGCAGAAAACCCAGTCTGAACCAAGCAATTACGTGAACGAGTGATGATAATGTGCTTTGAAAGTTAAGCCAGGGGTGATTAAATATCTGTGGGTAATAAACAGAATTAAAAGTATTTAGGAAACAAAGCATGGCTCCGAACACAACCAGAGCATAGTGTATCATTAGTGGCTGTAAGCAAAAAACCCCATTCATTTGTGGGACAAGATAATGGCTGGATGTGAGAATCTGTCCTGTTTTCTCCACTCTTTAAAATGCCTGCCCGTAAGCTGAGTGCTGCTATGAGCATTTAACATGCTCGATGGTGCATTTATATATTTCATAAATTCAAGTTGCTTCAATGCCCTCAAAAGACTCTTTGTAAAATGCTTTTTGGAAAAGGATAGCTCAACATGAAGAAAATTTGGCTCTTTGCAAAATTTGAAACATGGTGATACTTGGAAGAAGCCCCTGGGAGCTGGAACTAGAACATATCAGCTCACATTTTGATCCATTCACTTGCATCCTATTTCCAGACAATAAAGGATAATAATTCAAGATTTAAACTTTGATGGCTTCAATTGCTTAGCAACAGATTCACCAAACTCTGAAATTCAAAGAACTTTTGGAATCTCAAAGACAAATGACACATTCATCTGCCTAATTTCACGATTTCTTTTGCCTTAATTGCAGGATAGCAACGAGGTAAAATCTACTACAAGCAGTCATGGTAGGCTGTAAAAAAGTGAAGGGATTTGACCTTTAGTAATCTCTGAGAAAAAAAATTTCTATTTTGAAACATAGAGGTTCCAGGAAATAATCTTCAGAGCTTGGAGAAGCTGTGCAGAGCACAAGATTTTAATCAACAGGTCCTTATTGTTGTCAAACAGATTTCCTGATTGGTGTTAAAAAAAAAAAAGAAAAAAATTCTGTTTTGTGCCACTAGATAGAGTCAGTTGGAGCCTGGGGATTTTTGCTATAAATATTGATACGCCCCCGCAATCACTTTTCTGACTCATCCGCTTTCTCTTTCCTGTTCCCCTCTTTGGCTCTGGTTTTCACGCTAACGTTACACTTCTTACTCACCAAGTGTTACAGTCACTGCTGCCTTCAGCACAGCGTTAAAAGCCTTCCTTCCAAACCCGTGGAGGGAAAGCACAGTCTGACAGATCACCTTTTATTTATCCTGTCTGCTTGGGAAGCCACCTGCCTTGGCAGCCAGGCTTGTACTGAGGCAGCACCTGAGCTGCAAGGCTGGGGAGAATCTCCCCTCCCTCCTGATGTGGGGATTTGGTTGGCATTGGGTTTGTTGGGAGATTTCCCCTTCCCTCTTCTCCTCCTGTCCCTCCACAGCCTTGTGCAAGTGCTGTTGGAATGGCCAGATGGAACGATTCCCACATGGCACAGTTTGCCTTTTCTTCTCTCTTTTCTTCCTTCTTCTAAAAAGGCCCAAAAGTAAAACCCAAAGGAGCCAGCAGAGCTTTCCCACAGATGTTGGAACAGGACAAATCACTGTGGAAAATACATTTTTACACGTGGGTTCAGTAATACTCTGCTTGTGACCAAAGGCTGAGCCAGCTGAGGCATGGAAGGGTGTGACCAATTCTTTGGATAAAGGCATGCAGGAATATCACAGGGTGCTGTGGCTGATCCCTGGTGACATTTGGAGGTCTGAAAATCCAGTGGCCACTCACTCCCCTTCTTCAACTTTAAATTTACCCTGCAGGCTTCCAAGGTGTTTCAGCCAACATCACCATTTTGTGGGAGATGTGCATTATCAGCCTTGGCTTTCTGCCTTCCTTGGAGTGTGATTCCAGGTTTGCTGAGATGAATTATTTTCACTCCTGTGCTGAAGAACTGGGTTCTTCACCAGGTTTCAACCATGATGGGGTTGTCATCCTGCATCTCAAAATACTTTGTTTTATTAACAAATAACATATATATATATATATATATAATATTTTTGATGAATGTTCTTCATGGAAACCCCAGATTCCCTTATTACCTACTTTTGTCCTTTCATTCATTAGCCAGGTAACTTCACTGGACTAAATAAGCAGCATTCTCCAACAAATAGCTATTGTGTTTCATTCTTAACTCATTTTGTTTTTCTGGTAGTTGTATTATTTTATCTCATTCTATATTTTCACTAATAAACTAATTCCAACTCTATTATAAAAATTTCTGTAATCAAGGTCCTGCCCTTCAAAAGAAAGCTCCAGCTCTTGTGTACAGTTTCCAGTTTCAGCAGTTTTACTGCCATTGTCATTAACTCCTTTTCAAGAGCCTTCAGATCCCTTGCATGAATAATCTCTGGTCTAATGACCCCTGTCTGGTCTTTAACCAATTTTTGTCAGTCACTGCCCCAGGCCTTTTCAGTTTTTAACCTTGCATGAATTGCTCTAGTACACTATTTAGCTCTGCTAGTGAAGTGACTCTTTAATTCTAGATTCTATATTAGGAAGAAATTCGTCACTATAAGACACTGGCACAGATTTTCCAGAGAAGATGTGAATTCCCCATCCCTGGAAGTGTCCAAGGCCAGGTTGGACGGCGTTTGGAGCAGTCTGGGATAGTGGAAGGTGTCCCTTCCCATGGCAGGGGATGGAACTGGATGATCTTTAAGAACCCTCCCAACCCAAACCATTCTATGATTCAATTTGTAAATAAAAAGAAAGGATAGCTTTGTTTTAAACTGAGGTGTTATTGTCTGTTCTTGGAATTTTAAAAGAGTTTAAAAATAAAGTAAGAACCTCTCCAAAATGAGATGATAAGATATTCAAACACAGCTGACAATCGAATTCAAGACTGCTCACAGTCTTGAAAGCAGGCAAGTTTTCCTTCCCAAAAAATGTGGCTGTAGAGCTGGAATCACTGCAGGCTGGGCTGGGTCAGGCTTGAGAAATTTTTTCTTGTTTTACCATTTCCCTTTGATCCCTGGCTTCAGGTGAACTTATGATGAACTTGTTGCTCTGTGCTGAGCACTACCCCTGCCCCACACTAATTGCTGTATATCATTAATTATCCTTCCTCCTAATATCCAATCTAACCCTGCTCTCTGGCTGTGTGAAGCCATTCCCCCTTGTCCTGTCCCTCCAGGCCCCTGTAAATTCTCTCTCCATCTTCCTTGTAGCTCCTTCAGGCACTGGAAGGCCACATTGAGGTCACCCCAAAGCTGCTGCAGGCTGAACAATCCCAATTCTCCCAACTTTTCCTCCCAGGACAGGTGCTCCATGATCCCCCTTGGGCTGTGAGCACCCAAACACACAAGTGACAGAATGTGCCTCTGTCTGACCAGTGGCTGCTCCTGCCCTTTTCCATGGGCATCTCTGCAGGGAGAGCAGGACATCCAAAATCTGCTGCTGCCCAGACAAGGCAGGGAGGAGGCAGGAAAGGGAGCAAACCAGAGGACATCTGGGCATGTGCCTGCCCTCCTCCTGGCTTTGTTTTCCCTGCTCCTGGGTATAAATAGAGATGCCAATCTCCTGAGCTGTCAATCCAACATCCTCCACCCTCATGAAGGTAACGTTTAAAAAGTGACACAGATTGAACATGTAAAATGCTCTTTAATTTTCATGTAAATTCCATCTCTGCTCTCCTGAGTCTGGAGGTGTCCAAAATTTGAGAAGCAGAAAATAGAAGACTTTAAAAGAAACATTGAGCTATTTTCCAGCTTCCCTGTATAAAAAGCATCTAAATGTGCAGTGTTCTAAGTCTTTAAATACCAAGAACTGGGCTTTATATTCTTTTTATTTTCATGCTCTGCTCGTGATTCGGGTGTCAATAAGTTGAGCTGTTTGTTGTCTGAGCACTTTTGCTTCCTGTTTTGCAGAGTGAGTGTTATCCTTGTACCAAGCAGCTCTACCATTCCCAGTGTTTGCCAGCTCCCAGTTAATTACTGGTCCTGGCCCTCAGCTCACTGGGCTGTCCCATACTGGTTACTGCGAAGGTGCTGAGGCCTTGGAACAGGCTGGCCAGAGAAATTGTGGATTCTCCATCCCTGGAAGTGTCCACAGCCAGGTTGGACCAATCTGGGATAGTGGAAGGTGTCCCTGAACATGGTTTGGGCTGGAACAAGATCATCTTTATGGTGCCTTCCAACTCATACCATTCTGTGATTCTCTGCCACCCAGCTGAGGTTTGAGCTGGAAAATTTGCTGAAATGTTGTTTTAAAGTGTTTATTTCACTGTGTCTTAAGAGAACAGGCACTGGGTACTGTAGGACAGGAAGATGAGAATCAGCTGATGCCCTTTTTTCCATCCGTCCACGCCACAGCTCTGATCCTGTAAAGTCCTCTCTGCCTGTCTCACCTCAGCTGACATTGCTGCAGCAAAATTGCTGTTCCTGGCAGGATGGCTTAGAGGAGATGCAAGAGATCTCAGCAGGGTTTAGCACTTGATTCGCATACTTCTGGTTAAAAAGGAAAAAATAGTTGCACTGGAGAGCAAAAAGATCAAGGCAGAGCCAGGCTTTGAGTGCCTGCAGGCAGAGCAGCAGAGATGTGCCAGACTTAATAGAGGTTCCTCTCAGGTCTCCAAAAATGAAGATGAAAACTCACCCTTTTATCATCCCTGAACTATATATATATTTTTTTTTATCCTTAAGGATCCCCTGGTGTGCACACACACACTTTGCCTGGGTCCACTGGCAAACTGGGTTATGAACGCAGTGTCCCAAATTATGCTTAATTTTTGCTCCAGGATTAGAGAAATATTGATATAAGATTAAGGCTGCTACCAGTCAGCTGAAGATCTGCTTCATTCTTGAATAGAGAAAAGTGAAACTATTTACATGTGCTCAAAAGAACAAAACAAAGGGGTGGAATGAAATAAACCTTGTGTTTAATTATGGGATGCACCAGGGAACAGGGAGGCAAAGCAGAACTGTGCAGGCTGACGTGTTTTCCCCCCTGTTCTTCAACATTTGAATACTGAAGGAATTTCCTCTTAGAAGTTAATTCCTGTTTTTTCGGTGAGACACAGAAGATGTGGGAATTCTGACATGACAGGGCAGCTTTGGGGCTGTTAAAGGGAGATTATTGCAGCCTTTCTCCAATGACAGCTGATGTGTAGCTGCTTTTCCACATCATGCTCATTACTGGGGAGCTCCTCTGGGCTTTTCAAGTTACCTTCATTTTTTGAAATGAAAAGGTCTTGCAGTGAATTTTGTCTTTTATCTGGCTGCAAACTATGAGTGAGAAGATTATCTCTAATCTCTGGGTTTTTCTGGTTTTTGTCTTCATGATTTGAATGATTTCTGGAAGCAGGTTGGGTTTGTGACACCCTGTAATGATCCTTAACTGACGTATGAGATCAGGTGGTAAAACACTGCTCTTCTTACTGCACATTATACTCACAGAGTGTATTTTTCTCATTTAAACAGATTTATAAATATGCAGAAAAGCTTTCCTGGGGAATATCATACCATCCTAATTTTACTTTTGTTGAATGATGTCCAATCTCTGCTTAAAATTCCCTGTGCTGATGAGTATTCCAGCTGGCAAACTAGAGCAGTCAGTGTAAATTCATTTCAAAGTGCAAATTAATATTTGCCAAGATGCACTCACTCTCTTTGCAGCATTCAATCAGCTCTCCCTGAAGCATAATGGGTGGAGAGAGTGAAATGGATGAGATACCTATTGCAATTCACATTAATGTTTGCTAATGGGAGTAGGAAATGAGAGTTGGATCAGGCACTAGATAAATTCATATGTCTCTCTAGTACTTAATTAATCAGTCAGTTTATCAATAATTATGAATACAGCACTTCTGATCTTCAGGAAAAGCTCATCCCCTCCCAGAAGCCATGCACAGATCTGATTTTCATGGCTGAGAAGTGAACATTTACGAGTTGCTCACTACAATTCTATTTTGTTTGTGGTTCTTTTGTACTGTTTGGCGGTTTTCTTTTGTTTTGTGGCTTTGTGGGGTTTTTTTTCCCAACTGAAAGGTTTCTTGCTTTTTTTCAGGTTTTACTAAATGAGCATTATTGTAGATAACACATATGCCCACTAGAGAATTTATGTGAAAGCAGCCTTTAATCACCTTTTGTCAGAACTGTTTAAAATATAATCCAACCATTTGCTTAATTTATACATGCTGAGAGTCATGAATCACTAGAAATGTTTGTGTCCAGATGTTTTGAGATTGCATTAATTTATTATATCTAAGACTGATTTTTATACTGGTATTTCATCAGATAATTTGGTGGGAGATTTCAAAATTAGTGACGGATCCATTACAAAGAGTTTGTTTTGTCATTTGGGGGTAACAATCAACTTCCCCTGTTTTACTGGATGAATAAGAGAAATAATTCCACAGTACAATGTGCTCAAATCCTGCCATTTCAGGTGCTTTCTTAAATTGGGGCTCATCTGGAGAAAGAACAGCCCCAAACACTGATATTTTGAATTATCCTTGAAATTAAGAGGCAAAGGCAGGAACCTGCCAGTACTGTGGGAGTGGGACCTGTGAAAAAGCCATGTGGGCAATGAGGGCATGAGGAATACATTTGGGTTTCAGCCCAAATGCTGCTGGGGTGCTTCAGTCCCACTGGTGGCTCTGGGGACTGGATGAACTTAAGGTTTGGAGGACTCAGAACAAGATTTGTCTTGGAGGGATCTTGGACTTGAAGCAAAAGTTGTGGTCCTGGTGCTTTGGCTTCCTGGACTGTGGTGATTGCATTGAGAACCCTGAGGGAAGGAGGAATGAAGAAGTTGGGCAGCTTGGAATTGCTTCTTTTTCTGGGACAGAGGTTGGGAATGGAGCAAATGAACTTGAATGCAAGATGGCAAAAAAACCCTGTGGAACTGATGTTTTTTCAGCTCTAAAGTCAGTGTCTTCATCACCAAGTCATCAAACCACAAAACCCCTGAGTGTAGCAAGGCCAAGATAATTCATTTTTAGGGTTTTGCATCTGTGGTGTGAGATTGTGGGGAGATTTTTAACAGTGGCTTCATCTTGGTTGATTTATTCTGCAGATCTGTGCTGGTCTTTGTTGTGGTGGAATATAAATCAAGAGCAAGAAACCCAGGAAGGAGTGGATTACAGTGTATTGGATTAAACTCAGAGCTTGTCATCAGTAACTCTCTCTTTGGTGGGTGATTAGTGGAGAATTAAATTACCCATGTGGATAATTTGAATAAACATTCTGGGAGCTGGCAAACTGACATTTTTGGTTTGGCATTATTTTTTCCTTTCATTTTGTTCTCTCTTTTCTAACTTTAGTATGCATTATTCACTTACAAAGATGGCTGTGTTTTCAGTATAAAATATATATTTCCTAAAAAAGGAGAACAGATTAAAATACTTGTTTCATTCAAAAATGGGCATATTAGCTGTTTTTTTTTCCTAAACCTTCTGCAGAGCTAGCTCAGTTTCAAACTTTTCAAGTATATTAAAAGGATTGAACTTAAGGAAGCTAGCAGGATATACATATATATATATATATATATATATATAATTCAATCCCTCCCTCAATTTCCATCTGTATTGGGTTTAAAGTAGACTTGCATTAGGTAGCAGATTTTCACACACCAGTAACCTGCCATTCTCTTTCTATAAATATTGAAGATCATATTGAGTCTATACTGGAGAGCACGAAGATTTCCCAAGGTGATAACTCCAAGCCGATTGCTCCATGCACTGATTTTCTGGGAATGTGGGGACACTGAAATATTTTGCTGAAGCCATCTGAGTCAAGCTGGACAGTTACACATGACAGTCAGGGTTTTCTTTCCTCTTTCTTCACGTCCTTGGTGGCTGTTTGTGGTTGTAGTGACACAAAATAAATCAACCTCCTCAGCCTGATTAGGAGCAGTTCATTCCTGTGGTTGTCACACCCCCTGATCAGGAGGGTGAGGGCTGGATTTTAGGGGTTTAACCAAATTCCTGTGCATTTCTATTCTTCAAATTGCTGGGACAGAGAGGCTGCATCACTACAAGGAAGGTCACGAGCAGCTGAGACTGAGGGCACAGTCCTCTTTGGACTCAAGGATTTTGTGGCTCCAGTGCCCTGGTGGTGGGACTGGTTTCCAGATGATTCCCAGCATGGAGAAAAGGGGATCTTACCCACTCTGGTTGGTCCAGGGAGCCTGAGCAGAGCCTGGTGTAGAAAACCCCCTCTCTGGCTGTGTGTGAATGCTCTCAGCTGATCCTGCAAATGTTCAGTCAATATCTTCCCATGACAGCTTGAATTCCAGTGGGTTGGTGATGTGAAAAGTGGGGGTTGCAGCAGCATTCCTGACCCCACGGGACCTTTCAGCTTGTGAGCAGTTAACAACTATTTAATGACCGAGTAGTTTTGATGTTCTGCTGATGCTCCTTCCCTTGCTCCCTTGGAGTAGGGCTTTTCCAGTTCCTTAAGCTTGTTCACTGCCTGCCTGAGCCACGAGCTTTACCATTTTAATGAGAAAGGAATGGCTCATTAGACTGGGGCATAAAGATATTTATTTGCATTGTATGTGCAGGCTGGAAGGAAATCCTTTAATTAAAGACCTGAGAGGTCAGAGGAGATACATGGGCTGAACGAACCAGACTCATTTATCAGTGTACGCATGAATATGGATGGATTCAACGAAGTGGTGAAAGCACAAGAAGCGGAATTTGTGCAGTGAAAACTTAAATAATGGAAAGAAAAATTCAGGCAGGCTTTTCTGCCTAAATAACCAAAGTGAGAACAGAGCAGGGATCAGTTACAAAAGCCCATATATGGCCAAACTCCCCTGTGTTAAAAACACCTCCAGAATCACTGTTCACTCATCAGAGAGAGCTGGATCTCTGAGAGTAACTGTTTCTATAGTTTTAGAATGTTGTTAATATATACATTAAATACAATAAATAAGAGGAAGAGGAGGAAGACAGTTACAAAAATATATGGTGGATAGTACAAGGTCCTATTTACAAACTAATGATTTTAGATTTGGCTATTTTGGAACCACCAAACCTGAATGGGATTTCAGTAAAGAGGGATTCAACGCATTACAGGATCCAGGGGTCCCTCTGAGACTACAAAATGAAAAATTTGCAGTTGAAAAAAAGCATTCCAATGTAAGAAAGATAAGGAAGAACCAACAATTTTAGAAAAGTTAAATAAAAGACTGTCTAATTTATAATTTGATTTTTTTTCCTGTTTTCAATGAATTTTATTTTTGTAATGGACAATGCAGGTTACTTCAGCTCACCAATTGCTGACACCAGGTGCCCCTCAGTGCCTCAAGGTAAGACACATCTGATCACAGTGGAGAAGTTGCAATGTGGATGGAGAAATTCCAGAAGAAGAGCAGAGCTACCCTGAAGTCTCCCTGCAATGACTATCTGAGCCTTGGGACAGTGGAGCATCTGTTTGCAAACATCCCTGGGTTCAACTCAGAGATAAAGCAATGGGAAATCTTCCTATAAGCAAATAACATTGTGATAAGGAGTGTACAGAGAGAGGAAAACTCCCTTCTGGAGTCTAACCTGGGTGCTTCCAGCTTTTTAACAGCCCTGGTTTTGGTCATCTCTGCTTAAGGAAGACTGTGCTTGGTGGCAACACTCCCAGAATTCCCCCCATGGTTCAGATAATCCCTATCAGTCTGTTGGTTCTGTCACTTCTCATTCCCACACATTTATTTCCAGGCCATTTTGACCCCAGACCTATTCTCGTGTGGATATTTTCTTTCAGTACAACCAGCACGGTCCTGATTTCTGGACCAGCAGAAATCTGGCCCAGCCTTTACCACTGCCTGAAAACTCTTCAACTTCTTTATATCTCTCCAAAAATACTGAGTGGGTCCTTTGTGTCCAGCCCCATTTCTTGCCTTCAGTGAAGGTGCTCTGTTGGCTAGGGCAGCCTTTTCCTGGGGGCTCTGGAAGGTTCTGTGTGCTTGGAGCATCCCCCTCTGCAGAGGCTGAGCCTGCTGGGCTTGGTGCTGAACTGGGGCCGTGCTTTGCTCCGTTCATTTATCTGCGTGGAATTCCAAGTAGTTTGCATAAAAAATAATGATTTAGCATGGCAGGGTAGAGAGTTAAAAATAAGCTGTGACGTGCTTCAAGCATTTCTTCATGTCCACTTAGATCTGACTGCTGAGCTGCTGCAGTGACCACTGTCACAAACATTTCCATGCATCAGGAGAAGAATGAATGCAGCATCTTCCTGACTGCTGGGCTCCAGGACTGGGGCTGCAGAGGAAAATGCAAAGCTGCACTCTCCAGCTGTGGCACGTGATGAGGAATTAGCTCTATTGGCAAATCCAGCTTTAAAACCCTGTGCCAAACTCATTGCTCCATTATTTAAGGGTGTGGGTGGAGCAGGCTGATCACCAGCCACTGCTATTACCCCATTACTGATGCTCCAAAAGTTTTGGAAGGAGACAAGCTGGAGTCGTTCAGTTATTAATAGAGATGTCATATTTTATTCATTCTGAATGAAAAAAACATAGGGTGTGATATAAGATTCCCCGAAATTGAAGTGTGACATGTTTTCAGTGCATGGAATCATTGGAGAGAAGTCGAGTGAGTGACATTAAAAACCTCGATTCTGAGGGAATCTTTTAATACAAACATTTCAGTGGTCTGCTCACAGCATCCAGCCAACCACAACAGCTGCTCTCCAGGTCCTCTCTTCTTCACAGGAACTCTTGCAAATATTCCTGTACCCCATTTACTGTACAAATGATTTGAGCACAGCCCTGCACCTCTGCACCACAGAAACAGAGCTGTGGTGTTGTGATTTCTGTCTGGGTGTACCAAAGGAAGCCAAAAAACACAGGGCTGAGATTTTGGGCACACATTTTGCCTTTGGTTTAGGTCAAGGCTCTGAACTCAGTGCCAGCAAAGGGTGCAAGAGGAGAGGAGTAGCAGAGACTCTTCTGTCTGAGCTGCAGAGCAGGACAGGCTGGGCTGTGTGAGTGTGGGAACAGAGGCTGGTGTGTTCATAAATTCCCCCCTGTCCACAGGCGTGGGTAACTCAGCTGCTGAGTAACTGCACTGGTTTTACTGGGTGAAGCCTGCTCAGGACTGACAGCTTGGATGGAACAGATTCCCACAGCCCTGGAACAAACTCAGTTCCTATTAATGCTCAGAGGCTGTGACAAGTGTAGAGCACTTGGGGGTTGACACCTGTTCATTGCTGGTTAATCCTGAATTTGTCCCATTTAAATACAATCATGCTGTCATTTCAAATGTGGCTGTTTTCTGTGCAGACATGCACAGAACTGAAAATCCTACCTTCTTTTAATTCCACTCCAGCTGCCTGGAGGAGATAAGTCCTATCAATATCTCAGTTCCATGCTTTCTACCTACCAGAGGCAGGAATCCAATGCACAGATATCACTGAGCCATCCCCTGTTAATGAGTGGGTGGATATAAATATGACACTATGGACAGATGCATATTTTTTAATTCCCCTTTACAGATTTTGTTAAGGTGAATTTTCAGGTTTCCTTCTCTGCCATTTTTGTAATAATCAGTGGTTTTGCTGCTCGTTTGCATTTTCACCCTAGCTA
Source organism: Certhia americana (assembly GCA_018697195.1). NCBI lineage: Eukaryota > Metazoa > Chordata > Aves > Passeriformes > Certhiidae > Certhia > Certhia americana. The sequence goes on along the minus strand of CM031869.1, from coordinate 3,058,090 downwards.
AAATTGTCCAAATTTCTCATTTATTGGTTCCTGAGGGTTAATCCTGTACACATATTTTTTCCTAAATGCTGAAGGCAAACTCTATCTTGCAGGGAAAATAAATTGTGTCATCAGGTAAGATGCTGATACCAAAAATAACTTCAAAAATAAATGGAAAGCAAAGAAATAATGTCTGTTGAACATCCAAACTGTGCCTTAATAAAGAATTTTTGCTATGGACTGTTCAGAAAGAATAAACACATAGAAAAGAAAATGCCCAAACTGTAAATTTACAGGACACACATGCTTTTAAATTCATGGGGATACCAGAAATTAGTGATAAACCCCAACCTTTTCCAAGGGCTTGCTTCAGGTCCCTGCTGATTGTTAATGGAAGTTTGCTGGTGAGGTTTGGCTCCTGTTCTCCCAGCCATATGCAGACTCATGCAAGGAGACATTAAAACTGGTGCCATCTGTGGCTGATAGTTTATAAGCCTTAATTAGTCAAAGTTTATCCTTACGCTGAACACAACCAGTGTGTTTAGCAGACAGTGGGCCCACACATGTCAGCAAGAAGATTTCCTCTGTCTCTGCCATCATCCATGTCAGAGGAGGGGAGCCCAAAGGAGATGGCTACAAAAGGCTGCAAAGAGAGACTTTTCCCCATGGCATTCCAAGGACAAGGTTAACACAGACATTTTCCTGTATCCCATGGAATAACTGCTCTGTAACTTGTTAGCAGAGAGTGGAACAATTGTGCTTGAAACTTGTAATGCTTCAGCTAAAATGGGTACTTGGCATGACGTCTTGGTGACATCTGTCATCCCCAGCACTGTCACACAGAAGGGCTCTAATGTCTAGAAAATCAGCTTTAACAACTTCAGCCTTCTTTGAATTGTGATCAAGACACATCCTGGGCTGGGATTCCTATAATCTGATTTTAGGCAGGTTTGACAGCCAGTTTAGCAGGATTGTCAGTGCTTCTCCCCACCAAAGGTAAGAGCCAGATGTCTGTCTCTCTCCTCTGACTGGAGGACTTGGTTTGATTCTGATTCTCCTTTCAATCTTAGATGAGGGCAACCCTTTGATGTAGAGGTGCTTTACAATAATTTTTATTGCTTCCACTCTCACTCTGTCAGGATTTAGCTTCAGGTGTCTGGAATTAAACACCAGCAGGGCAATCCTTAATGTCACAGATCCAGTTAATGCATTTTTCTTGCACTGGTTCCACCCAAGTCTGCTCCAGGAGCATCACCTGAGTTAGGCCAGGGGTTTGCTCCAAGCAGCTCTACTGGGGAAAGGAGATAGCAGAGAATTTATCTCTAAGATTAATCCTTCTGAAAGCTGGGGGATCATAGCACTGATCCTCAACTAGGAAAGCATGAACTACCTCCCTCTTTCATGTTACTGACTGATAACTGGAGCAGAGCTGGCTCTCGTTTTGGAGGCAGATGCAAAACAATTCTTCCAGATGGAAGCCAGAGTGAAGCAGGCAAGATGCCATCTGGAAAGAGAAGGCCCTTGCTGTGCAGATGCACGTTGCAAAAATGATAGAAATATAAAATTGGAAAAAGTCCCCCTATGTCTGTGGTGAATGGGAGAGTTCACTGAGTATCTTGCTGCTGGCTCCTGCTTTTCCAGAGCACACTGTGCACAACAGCCTGGTAATAAAGCCTGGAGTAAGAATCTTTTTCCGTCTTTCTGGATTTAGCTTCATCTATTTGGGTTTGGTTTTGTGGGGTTTTTTGTGTTTTTTTTCAGTCATTCTTTATTTTGTGGTGTGGGTTTAACCAGATTTTGCACCCATCTGAATGGATACAAAACGTTTCTCACTGTTGGTAACAGTGAGAGGTTTGGGCTCTGGCATTCTCCAGCTCCACACACTCCATGGTATTTTGGGCCAGGGACTGAAAGGACAGACTGGAGGATCTGCACAGTGGATAGAGGAAATTGCACTTTGGAGCTAAAGAATGTTCTTACAAAGTGCTTTTCATTTCGATAATGACCATGTTCCTTTAGAAGAATCTCATGGTATCAGAAACAAAGAATGGACAATGAAGTAGGAAAGTGAGAAAGCCAGGATGGGCTGGCTGCTGAATATGGGAATCCCAAAAAACATCTCCCTCTTTGTGTGCCCAAGTTATCTTCCAGGCTGTTTCTGTGCTGGGATTCAGAATTGATCTGTGGATCAGCAAAGCTCAAAGCTACCAGCACTCTGGTAGTGATCTGTCCCAAGCTGGGAGGCTGCTCAGTGGCCACTGGCTGCCTGCCCTTTCCTCTCCAGGCTGTGATGGGAACTCATGTGCACATCACAGCCCCCTGGTTTGTCTTGCCAGGCAGATTGGCTCGAAACATGATGATTTATCTTGAAACAGCCTCATTAAGAGAGTATTAATCCACGACAATCTGAGGACTCTGGAAGTGAATTCATTACAGACCGAGGACAGCTTTTGGAGGCAGCTCTTCAGTGCAATCCTGTCTGCAGATTCCTGACTCCATTTCTGTTCAAGAGCCATCAAATCTCAGACAGGCTACATCTGCCACATCGTTTCTCAAAAAAAACTTTTTGTCATGGGAAGCAATGTGACAGAAATGCGTGAAAAGCAGAAATAACAATGAACCATTCCAGATACTCTTCAAATACTCTAATGAATTTGAGACCACATATGGATGGAGCCAGAGCTGCTTGGTTGTTTGGCACAGCCCATACTGTCCTCACCTGGAATCAGAACTTGCTTTAGGACATTTTTCTTCCAGAGAGAACTGTGACGATACAGAGTTGGCAGCAGTTCTCATTCACTCTCTGGGCTTTAAAACACAAAGCCTCAGGAGCTTTTGTATCTCCTCTGGAATAGAAAGCACAATAGTTCTCCCATTCTTATCTCTGAAAATTAGGGCTACAAACATTAGGCTTCAGGCAAATTTTCCAGAACTTAGTGACTCAAATGATATAAATCTATTGTACCAACTCATAACCAGTAGTAAATATTGAGCTGTAGGAATCTCAATATAAATTAATGGAGATACACACATCTGCAGGGAGAGATTTTGACTGTTTAGAAAATCCATTTGAACAAAATCCCTGGAAAAATTCACAGGTTTGTTTTTTTTTTTATGGTTGGAGAAAACCACGTTGAAGGGTTGATGGACTGAGAGCAGCTCTGAAGAAGCTGTGAGAGGGACTGTGATGCATCAAAAATCAGAATGAGAGTGCTGGGGGAAGAGACATTGATGGACCTCCATGGTCTCCATGTGAACATATTCTGTTTATTCTTGCCCACCAAAAGAGCTGCCCAAGGTTTGCAGGCACAGCCCCAGAGCCCTGCTGCTGTTTGAGACTGAGTGTCTGCCCTGCTGCTGAACAAGGCAGAAAATGAGAAACCAGGAAATATCCCAGTCAGGTGGCACTTTAAATGAGCAGGTAATTGTTGGTGGGGCTCTGAGCTGGGAGCTGTGGGGTCCCACGGACCAGCTGGGGAGGGTGTCCAGCTCGTACAGAAACCAGAGGTGGCCCAGGGCTGGGGGAAAAATGCCCTGGCAGCAGCTCACAGCTTCTTCCCCTCCTGAAAGGCTCTGTCTCCTGCTGGGGTCTGGTGGGTGATGAGAAGGCAGCTGCTCATCCAAAAGCTGTTCAGAGACCCTGACTTGGCACTCTGAGCACTGGACCCCAAGTAGAGGGCACCACTTTGCTGGTAAAGCAGTGAGTTTTTGTTCAGATTAACCACCACCACCAACAAAAGATTCCTGGGAAAGATTGGAGTGAGGAGTTTGGAAGCAAAGAATCTCTCTTAATGTTGTTTATGGGCTGGAACAGAGAAGCTGAAAGCAGCAATTCAGATTTTCAGCTTCTCTCCTAAGCAGTATTAATAAGGGTGAAATGTCAATTGACTGCACTGTACTTTCAATCAGATTGTTAGTGCTGGACTGACACCTGACAAACTGGAAAAAATGAGCAGCCTTGCAAATTCATTCTTTATATACTGGCAAAGATTAATAAATCAATCAGGAGTAAGATGGAAACAGCAATATAGAACTGAAAGCTGTCACAATACTGGCCAGATGTACATGAGTGATGAAAGAATAAACAATTCATTAAGTGAAACAGTTTCCTTCTGGTACCATTATTTATCTGAAGAATTGAAAAGTGTAGACAGTCATTTAATGATTTCAAATTTTTGGTGTCTATATTGTTCTGAATGTTCCATTTCAAAATATGAGCAGTAGTGTAAGAAAATGTAGGAAATGTCCCACTGGATCCATAAACATCCCAGTGCTCTCTATGCACCAGAGACAGCAGGAGCTGCTATTTAGGAAGAGCAGAGAAAATCCTCTGGCCCATTCCCCCTCTATCCCTGCCTCTCCCAGTTGCTGTATTTAGGATGTCTTTACCTGGTCCTCCAGCTATCCAAACAAACACCTGCTGTGCAGGAATTTATCCCTTTGTCACCCTGGGAATGCCATCAGTGCCCACAAGTGCAGCCAGTTCCATTTATCCATTGCTGTGCAGTTACTTTGATTTAGCTCTGCAGCTCTGTATTTCCTTTATTTACGCTCCTTCTCTCCAAACTGAAGATATTATTTTTCAGTCTCTTGGAAACAACTTCTTCCCCTTGGTCACTTTAGCTGCTCTTTCTTCACCTCTCTGCCTCCACTGCTTTTTCTTGAGGTGTGGAGACTGTGAATCCACACTTCTCAAAGACATGAGCATGATCAGCTTGTATAGAGCTGCAGGATGCTGCTGCACAAGGTCCTGATGATTTCTGAGAGGTGCCACCCATGACCCCAAAATCTCTTCCCATGGGTGCCAGTGCCTGGAATGGGTTCAGCCCCATTTCAACATGGTTTGTGTTCCTTTTGTATCACCTAAAATTTGTCTGTCTGGAAGTCCATCTGCTCCTTTTGTGCCAAGCACCAGGCTTTGCATGGTGTCCCAAATCTGCGTCTTTTTGGTGCTTTTGACAATGAAATCCAGGCTCAGCTGGAGCTGAACCTGCACATGGTTCCATGGATTTGGCCATAAAATAGCATGGCAAATTCCAGGAAACACCCAACCCTCTCTGCCTTCTGGAAAAGTTGTCACGTGTTGTAGCTCTGGTTCCTAAGGGGATGTGACTAATTTTATACCTCTCAGAAATCTCAAGGTTGCAAACACCTAAAGTGGATTTCTCAGCACCTTCCCAAATAAAAAGCATTATCTGACAACCTGCTTATGTTACTCCAGACCTTGATTGTCTGTCACACACACAGGTTTTGCTGAGTTGAAGGAAGATTTCTCCAAGAGCTGAGAGGGATCTTCATCTCAGCAGCACTGGGTATAACCAGCAGCTGATTTTTAATGCTAAATTTAGATTATTTTATTCACTTCATAAGGCAGCAGGTGGTTTTTAACCCAGTCTGTGTTTTGAGAGGCATCAGAAATCAGCTGATGGGATTTGTACCCGGCTTCAACTGTCATGTTCGTGAATATCTACTTAAAACAGCATCTTGAGAGCCCTGGCTGTGAATTTATAAGATAAATTTAAGACTTTAAAATTGTAGAAGTCTTTAAATGTAAAAATTTAAAAGACATTTTTGCCTAATTTTAAAAAATAATTAAAAAAGAATAAATATATTATATAACATTTTGCAGATTATGTAATAGAATATAATTAATATGGCATAATCTACTACTAATAATTAGAATTTAATAATCTAAAGATGTCATTGTCTATTATTTTCACTAAAAGACTAACATCATCATTTATGGTCTACTTTCTAACTGCACATATTTTCACAACTTGCTTGTGCACAGGTAAATAAGAAATCCAGAACAGAAAAATCCATATTCCTTCAGCAGCCAGCTCCACTTCACAAATCCCTCTAGTGACCCAGTGCAAATTAATTTCTGAAAGTCATTTATGGGGTTATTTGCTTTGTTTGCTCTTTCTTAGCAAAGCAGCTGCCTAACTTTCTATTGAGAGATCTTAAAAATGTTTGTCATATCATGTCAACTGCTTCAAGACATGAGCTGGTGCAGAGCCTAAAAATAGCTCCTTGGAGATGACTGGCCTGGCCTAAAGCCAGGCTGGGATCAAGGAGGAATAAATGTGACTTAAACTCACTTTTGCACCCTCGTGCCCTAAACTCAGACTGAGGACTTGGTGAAACCAATTCAAACAATGGTACTATGTGAAAAAGAGTAGGAATGAGAAGAGAGGGGATTTTTTAGCCCAGTTCTCCTGTTGTTTCCTTCCCTGTAGCACTTGGCCACACTCGAGGCACCACAGGATCTGTGAAATAAAACTTTTGGCAGCCACTGGAGAAATAAGTGGAGGGATGTTTCCCCAAATGGAGCACCAGGGAAGGAGGTGGGGAGGGAGCTGCTTCCCAAACTGCAGCTCCACATGGGGTCTGTTCTGCAGCTGAACCCCTCTTTAAAGGGGTTGAACCCCTAAGGGGGTTTTAAACCCCTCTTTAAAGCACTTTGTGTTCCTGAGCTGATTAGACACAAGAGTCAGGGGGGTCATTGGAATCACCACAGGGATAACAAACACCTCAGCTGGGACAAACCCAGCTGCTCAGGATAGACCCCCAGTGCCCCTTAAAGAGATGCTTACTTAACATTTGGGACTTGGAAATCTCCATGAGTAGGAATTCTAATGAAGGAAATGCCAAGTGAAATTGTCTCCTTGTGTGGTTGGCTTTGACATTTCCAGGCGTAGCCTCTCTCCTGGGCCATCATTTTGCACCCACACTTGTCTGACAACTTGCTGAGGAAGTGCATCCAAACAGACAATGAAATGCCTGCATGATTTGTGCAGGAGGGAAGTAAACAAAATATCACTGAGGATAAAATCTTTTTAAATGCAGCTAAAAAAAGCAGTATCAGACACTTCCAATGCTTCTCTTGCCGCTGCTTGGCTCATTTCAGTTCGCTTCTTTGGGGTGAGATTTTTCTTGATGAGGTTTGACCAGACTTTGATTTAAACATCTGAAAGTTCCAGAATAATTGTTGTTAAGTGTTTGGTGCACTTCATGCTTGGAGAGCCAGCTCATCTCCATGGCACAGAGAGAGTGGTTCACTCAGAAATCTGCAGGGAATAAAGATCATCAGTAAATTGGGAGGCCAGGGCCTGTGAAAGTGTAAAGTTCTGTCCTCTTCCATTCCTCAGTTCTCACAATCGATGTTCACTTTTGTGCCTACTACAGCTAGAAATTGTCTGGCCTGGAAAATTCTCCATACTTTTCCACTTCTACACAGAATCTGATCTCCCCTCAAATAAATAATCAATGTTAAGCTTCATAATGTCTCTCCTTTTGTCTTTTCCCTTCATGCCTGTGTTGCCTCTCTCTTAACAACGAAATGAAAAAGTGAAATGCGAAGGGTGCTTTGCCCCATTTCACCCAGACAGGATGTCAAGAAGCTCTGCACAAAATCTGTGCTGTGCTGTTCAAACAAGTGACACATTCATTAGACTCAGCTGAGCATGGGAGGAATATTGAAGATGATGTGCAAACTGTAAACAGGTCACCTTCTTCAAGATAAAGTGGATTACTTCAATGCAAGACATAATTAAATGCAATTTCTTTTCACTCTTCCTTTTTTGGTGTAATTGGGAATGCCAGATTATTTTTTAGCAAGTTTGACTTTCCTACTTGTGGATATATTTGGCCTAAATTCCCTTTTGTTTTGGCTTCCAGGGAGCTTAGGATTTACAGATAGGGATTTTTCCATGTGACATGGGGTGACATCTGTATTTGAACAGACCTCCTGTTTCAAAAGAAAAGATGAAAGAAAGGAGAGCTCCCACTTATGAGATGATGAAGGTATCTGATTCAGTTCCTGATGAAGGTACCAATTTCTCCATTGTGTGACAAACTGATAATACACAATGTAAAATTGTTTGAAATGCCTTTCAAACCTGGGTTTTTTTTCCCGAAAAAAAACCCCAAACCCTATAGAATAGTCCCATCAGCCTAGCACTGGGCCAAGGCAAGTGAAATAATTTAAGAGGTGGAAATCTCCAAAACACTCTTCTGGTGAAAATGTAATTGCTTTGTTTTGAAAGTGCCTAATGATCCAAAAAATGGGTTGATAGCTTTCAAAGCTTTCAGATCTGGAGATGCTGACAGAGCAAATTCAAGAGCAGAAGAAACTTTGTTTTTAGTGTCTCCTTTTCCAGACTTTCTCCTGACAACCATTATTCATTAGCCAAGCCCAGGGAAAAGGGTAATGCTCTAGAGAGTTTTCAATACAGATTGCACAGAGAAGCAGAGGACAGAGCTGTGAAACAGAAGCATCTTGCAATTAATAAGCAGATAAAAGCAGATAAAAGCCTGCAGGAGTGCTGTGAACTGAGGAAAGAACTGAGGATGGTTTGTCCTTCCTCCCCTCCTTCCTGCTCCTTTGCCTGTGCAGGGGGAAGCAGGGCAGGAGCAATACTGCTCTTCCTGGCCTTTTCCATGGAGAAATCAGCAGATTTCCAGCCATGGGATCACTACATCCTTACGGTGTCTCCTGGCTCCAGGCTGGGAGGATCCATCTGTTTGGTGTGCACACACTGAGCCCGTGCTCTTGGCATCTTCTGGGCCCTGAAGGAGCCAGCTCAGCTCTGCCCTGGGGGATGCATGAAATGAGGCACGGGGCTGATTCCCATCTTGGAAACTGCTGAGAACAGGTCCAGAGGAGATGTGCAAAGCAAATTCATATTAAAACCAGGCCTGGTACTGTTGAGAAATCAAAGACAGAAAGCTGAAGAGCAGCCCAGGGGGAAAACCCCCAATATTCTGTGATATTCCCAGTGCATGGAGGCTCTGAGGAGAAGCTTGTTGAGAGGATGCTGAGTGAGAGCACGTTCTGTGCTGAGGAGCTGGGGGGAGGAAGGGAGAGGCAGCTCTAGAACATGGTGGGTGGGAAAGCTGATCCCAGCAGAGCCAGGACAGGCAAATTCATCTCCAGAGACAGTCACAGCAGCCCTGCCAAACCTTAACTTCACACCAAGTGTCTTGTTTTTGCCTGCATATGTAAATAACAACAGCGATTTCAATCAAGAAAACAACGTTCTCTCTTCAGAGGAAAGAAATTGCAGATCTGGGGGTGGAAGTGTCATCTGCACGGAGTGTTCAGGCTTCAGATTCAGTGACAGGTGATTCCTGACTCCCTGCAAGCCATACAGGCACTCAGCCTGTTTGCACTAGGCTCTGGGGTTTGTTTTCCTGAAGGATTACTCCAGTGAGTCCTGGCATAGACACCAAAAGCTGCACACCGATGTGCTCTGCAAGAGGGAAACAAGGGCTGGGGGTATTTCAGGTCACTAAAACTGGTATTAAATTAATGGACGAGTGAAAATGCTGGAAATAAACCCCCTGCACTGAAGAATTCTCATGTAACAGAATCACTCTTCAAGAGGGCTCTAATGCTCCAACCTTTGAGGGTTAAAAGATGGGGAGAAGAGATCTCAAAGCAAGATGTTGGCCTGAACACAGAGCACTCAGGTGGGCACAGGGAGACTTGGGGTCTGTTGTTCTTGCTTGGAACAGTTCTCTGTGAGAGACTTTTCCTGGAGATGTCACACACACTCATTAACCCAGTGCTGTGCACAAGCAAATACATTCTGACTCAGAGAAGCTTAAAAAGCCTTCCCAGCAGGGCGTGTCAGGAGGTTGGAACTGCTTGTGCCTAAGCTCAGTTAGGAAAATAAACGTTTATACATTCCTACACACACACACACACACACACACACACACACACACACACACATGTATATGTGTAAAATGCAATGAAAACAAATCTGTGATGTAGAGACATCAAATGCAGTTTGCTACTTCCACGTGCATTTTAAAAAATAAAAAGGCAGATTTTGAATATGGTTTCTGAAGTTTTTGAATATGGTTTCTAGAATTTCATTGCCACTTAGAAATGGCCAAAATGAAGTGGGCATTAACAATGAGGTGACAATCAAGGATCTTCCAAGAAGAAATCCTCAGACACTGGTGCGTGCAATGCAGGTATGTGCACTTCTCCGTGCCACAAAAGACTTCATAGCTTGTTCTTTTTATGGTCCACTTTAGTTAAAAAGCTTTCATTTTTAATGCTGGCAGTTTTCAAGTAACAGTGCTGAAATTGGTTTGCCTAATTAGGGTGATCACACAGTTTTAATGATTTAATTTCAGATTTTGAGGGGTATTATAGCTGAGCAAGGCAGGTCTGGAGTGCAGCTTTCTCTGCAGTCTGCTATTAAATACCTGCAGGTGTGCTGGATTCAAGGAACAGCTCTGGCATTAACACAGACACATAAAAGGAAGATTATGTTTCCAAAGATCTTAAGAAGCCTTGAAGGTCAGATGAAAAACTGAATAAACAGACATGCTTTTAAAATTATCTTCTGATCTTCTTCAAATCCTGTGCTGCTTTTTTTTTTTTTCCTTCATAATCTTTATTTAATCTTTTAAATTAACCTCATAATAATAAAGATGATAGAGTAGAGAAACGCTAAAATACAAGGTGAAAGACACTGGCTTTTTAATTAACCAAAATACATGCTTACTTTGCTAAAGGTTACAGTCTGTCTGGTGAATACCAGTACACGAAGGACTCAAGAGATTGAATTTTTGTGCTTGAATTAACAGAAAATGTGAGTTCTGTATTGTACCCATTCAGGGACTTGGTAAGCCACGAAACCTGAGTGTGCCTGGATGCCAAATACTACTTGTATGTGCAAATTTGGATCAAAAGTTATGAAAAGAGGTGCCACAACTTATATTTCCAACAGCTAAATAATCGAATCAGTTTCTAAGGAATGTTTATGACTTTATCAGTGACCCTCAGTTTTATCTCCACAAGCAGAGGAAGCTGTAATGGGAGAAGTTAAGTTGTTCAAATAGGGCCAATATTCTTTATAAATTCACTGGATTGAACTGTGTTTGTATAACCTCATATTTTACTAAAACTGAGGTGCACAGAGACAGCACTAATTGTAATGGAACTTCCCTTTTCAAATACATCCTTGGAAATGAACACTGGCTGGAGGAAATTGTGTCTTGGAGGTTGTGGGGCTTAAAAGTCAATAAAATGCACTGAAGATCCCACTTAAAAGAAAAATTGTTTTTTGCTCTGGATTCCTGACTTCCATTGCACTTTAGAAATTTTTAACATGGTTCACACAGGTCAATCTCTACTGAGCATTAAAGTTACTTTTTAAGTGAAAATAAAAACCCCACTGAGAATGAGTCAGCAGGACTGCACTCACTGCACTTGCATTAGCAGAAATCTTTATTTTGGGGAAATACTTGAAATTTTTCCTCCTGTTTTGGTGACCCAAACTTGCAGAGCTGGGCCATACTTTTTCTTAGTGCCATGGGTAATAAGGGTTGGATTATTCTCCTGGCTTCTGAGGGAAACCTCCTTATTACTGGGCAGCTGTCACCAGGAGATGGTTTATGTTCAATTTGTTGGATTATGCAATTGTCCTGGTTCTGACACAACTGCAGCATCATCCCAGGGACAGTAAACACAAAACTGCAGGAAACTCTGGGGAGGCAAAGGGAGAGAAATCACTTCTTCAGGGGGAATCACTTCTACTCTCTGTCCTTCCTGAAAACAGTGTTTGCTCCTGAAAACATATATCAGGAGTAAGATAAAATCAGTCAACACAACTAATGTCCATTTGAAAAGGGAATTGTATGTGCTGTGTTTTGTAATATCCCAGCTGAGACAAGAAAAAGATAGTAGCAAGCTGCAGGAATATATCCTGTATTACATAAAAGAACCACGAGATTAAAGCTGACTCTGATCTGGTTTGCTCAAGATTTAAATTGATGTCTCTCCTAGATACCAGTGGCCTTAACCTGCATTTACAATGGCAGAGGGGAATATTTGATCATAAAAGCTGAAGTCTGATGCATTAAAGAGAAAAACTAAAAGCCCTTCAATTTTTCTGCAACATGATGGTGTTTCCATTTGATTTTGACAGGTTATTTATTCACTTGGTGCCTCAATTTCCCAGCAGTAAACTGGAAATGAAACTTCTGTGAGTGCCACAGTGCTACTCATTCTTATGGAAGGATTTGAGAGTCTTAATGATAGGCAATAAAAAGAGGTTTTTTATTGATATTCTCTGCATGCAACATCAAGATTTCTCATTTCCCTCCCCCTCTGTTAGTTAGAGAGAAATATTTGGCCATCTTTTCCCACTTAAGCCCATTTATAGCTCTCTGAAGGGCCCCACTGTCTCCAGTGACCAACTGAAATTACACGGAGCTGCTCATTGGCATTTCCAGAACAACTAGTGAAAATCAATTGTTGAATTTAGCTACAACATTGTCACTAAACAGACCTTCTGATCCAATTTCAAGGTCAGTGCACACCAAGTTTAATTAAAATGGTGTGGTGTGTTACCCATTGTTATTGAATGATTTTGAATATTCAAAGAGGGCTCTGAGGGCTCTGGAATTCACTGGAGCAATTCACTGGAGCAAAAGAAAAACAGGAAGAAGACTAAGATGACCTAGAGAGCTCTTATTTCTGCTTTCATTTCTCTTATTCAGAAGTTGCTAGGAATAATTAATCCAGAGACTTTCTTAATTAGGTTAATCTGGCTAAAACCAGCACTGGCGGAAGGGTCCCCTTTTCCCCTCCAAGGCATATTCTTCTGCAAGTGTGAGACTCTGCTGGACCTTGGGAAGCCTGGCCTAAGGTAAAGCAAAATGAGAAACATAAATCCTGCACTTTAACTTCGTGTTAAGTATGTAATTACTTGAATTTTCTCCAAAATATCCAGATTGATTTTCATCTCTGTACAATTTTAAACCATGTAAAATGTTAAATTTAGTAAAAGCTACTTATTTTCATGTGTAGAAGGGAGATCAATATCTGCAGCCTCTGTGTAATTTAATTACAGGAGAACAAGGATTTTTTTTTAGCTACTCTATAAAGTGCCCTCCTGAAGCACATAAAAAAGAAAGTACCAGAAAGGTATAAATTAAGGTGAAAGACACAGTGGGAATCAGTTCTTTACTCCCACTTCTTGTTACACCCACTGAATGCAAGGCTAATCTGAGTCTCCCTCCTTTCCCTTTGCTCCCACTGCCTCCTGAGAGATCTGGCCTTGCCCTTTTATCTGACTCAGTTTTATTGGATATGACATCATTTAAATAATTTTTAGGTCCAGTGGGACTCTTCCCATCCACTGGCTCCATTTGCAAGGGCAAAATTTCACCCACTGCCTTGACTTTCCCCTGTCCCAGCATGTCAAAAACATTCAGAGGGCAGCATTATTCCTTTTCCTAATTAATAAGAATATGAACAACTCTTCTCCTGTGAAATATTCATTGCGAGTTTGCTAATAAATATTCATCGGTGTTACCAAATAATTTTTTCCTTTGCGCACACCAGTGACACTTAAGAAAATGAGAATACACACACACACACACACACAGAGCTGTGCTGTATTACAAACCACTGCTATTATGACATGCTGCAAATCTAATTTATTTCAGGAGCCTTGAACACAGATCATGGCAGTTAAATGTCTCCTTTATACACATCAGTGGTTGTTTGTGGCACAACAGCACTTCCATGTTTTAATAATGTAACTACTCCCTTGAACTGTGCTTATTTCCTCAGTGATGGATCACACATTTATAGCAGCAGATGAAATGCTTGCAGTGACATTTTAGTGCTGGAAATCAGAGCATTTATACCTGGTGTAAACTCAAAATTGTCTCTATTTACTACAGCATCTTAGTACTAGAAAAGACTTTCACTGGGGAAAAAAAAATATTTTTCACTGGGAGAAAAAAAAAAAAAGTTTTGAGTGGTAACTGCAAGAGATGCTCACTGAAACTATGAATAGTTCAGATCATTTCCCTTGCTCTCTTACCTAAAACAGAGCCAACTGGATAATGGCAGCTCATTCTGAGGCTCTCACACAGCTGATTTCTGGGCTGTTCACCAAGCCCAGCCCCAGTTTGCTGCCCTGAATTCAGAGGATTCACTTGACTCCTCAGTTTGGCAGCCTCTCCTGGGGTCAGACTGGGACATTCTCCTCTTTCTATCTTTGCACCTCTTCAAACAGTTCCTAACATTTCCTTTCCTATGGGAAAGGCTGAAAGAAGTGGGATTGTTCAGCCTGGAGTAGAGAAGGCTTTGGGGTCACTTAATTCTGGCCTTCCAGTGCTTGAAGGAGCTTCAAGAAAGATGGGAAAGACTTTTTACCAAGGCTTGAAGTGACAGGAAAAGGGGGAATGGCTTCAACTGACAGAGGTTAGGTCCAGACTGGATATTAGGGAGAAATTCTTCCCTGTGAGGGTGGCACAGGTTGCCCAGAGAAGCTAAAGTGTTTATTTTGCTGCAGAAGTCAAGGAAATGGAGGGATTAAAATGACTACCTTTGAAAAAGAGCAGAGAAGTGTGGCCCCAGGCTTGGCCTGAGTGAGAGGTTGTGTGTGCTGCTCTTCATCTCTTGGGGCCAAATCTGGGGTTTTATGTACCCCATAACAAAATGAGGTGACAACTGCTGTGGAGAAGGTCCAGGATAAAGAACCTGCAGCCCCCAGGTAATGAAAGGTTTTCCTTGTAGGTACTCAGGAGGTCTGGTGGGGATGGAAGAGCTCCTGAGGGGACTGGAGCTGTTCAGGGAAGCAAAGTGACAAATGAGGCAGAGAGGGGAAGGTGTGCTCAAGCAGAGAGAGAATCACTCACCAGCAGATTTGAAAGGGAATGTCTTCACAGGAGAGTAATTAATCTCATTTAGGATTTTCGCAGAGAGCTCGTAGGAGGGCTGTGAGCAGAGCAAAAGGGAAGGAGCAGTTCAGAGTAACTTTGTGCATTGGCTGGTTTTATATTGGCCATCCAGCTCTCTCAGGGAGCACGAAGGAATATCTGGATTTTAACCTCATTTCTCTGAGCTCCTGTTAAGGGCCACACCAACTGCATCGCCAGGAGCAGTCCTGATGACAGCCATGAGCAAATAAGCAATCCCAAACGTGAAAGCTTTGCTCTGGGGTTTATTACCTCAGCAGATTAATTTGAAATGTCTGACAAATGAACCACCAGATAAAGCTGTGGCAATTACCTGCCTTAGCAGGCAATTACTTCCCACACCTTTGGCTTGCTGACATTCACTGGAGGGTCATTCCTGAGCTACAGAGAGATGTCACCTCTGCTGCCACCATGGCTGTGGGCACTGCCCACCACACCATGGCTGAAAAGCAGCACAGCAAAGGATTTGCCACTTGGAGAGCCTGAAGTTGCCTCCAGCAGGGTCTTTCTCAGAAAATCAGCCACAAAAGGCTGGTGGAATCACCACTGAGTGAATTGCTGCAGAGGGGAGCCACAGACACATTTATAGCTGAGATCTTCACACTGATTGATCTGAAGGCTAAGCGTGGCCAAAATATATCAATAAACCAAATTCAGAGTGGCATCATAATGACTGGAATTCTTCACAGTGTTCTCTGGGATGGGCCATGCTCTATGCAGCAGGTATGTGAGTTCTAGGAGAGGAAAGAGCCAAAGATAAACTTTGGCTTCTTTTGACGGGAGAGAATAATAACCATGTTACAAGAGGAAGAGGAAAAGAAAAGAAGGGGAGACAGTTAAAAATTTCAGCCTGACTTGTCTCCTGTTCAGTATTCTTGCCTTTGCTGGGGTTTAAGCTTCAGGATGGACAGTATTTCTCAGCTACCATCCCACACCAAACTACACCTGGCAGAGAGCATAAAATAAATCATTAAAGCCCCAGAAAGATATTTGAAGTCAGCTCCACAGCCCTTGAATAAACAGCTCAGAAAACTTCAGGCTCTGGCACTGTGTTTTCTTCAGGTCCATGGCTGGAGGTTGCAGAGGATCTTGTGTGTCTGGGTGGAGCCTTCCCTGTCCACATCTGGATGCAGAAGATGCTGAAGGCAGGAGGATGGCTCGTGTTAATCAAAGTTATGGACATGCCTCCCGTTCTCCTCCAGCCTCAGGACAGCAGTTTTGTTTGGTTTGTTTTTCAGCAGCTACACAGGCACAGCCTGACAGAGCTTGGCTGCCTGGGCAGGAGCAGGAGGCAGCTCCAGACCTGTTGCTCAAAGCTGGGGAGGGCCCTGTAGAAGGATTTGGGCAGAAGTGCTACAGAGTTGATCTGGCAGCACCAATCCATGTGGTGGGAAGAGGTGACTTTTCCCAGATTTCTGTGGAGATGTGTGTGATGAGCCCCACACTGTGATTCCTGCTCTGAAGGCTGGCAGCTCTGTGAAAGTGCTCAGGAACTAAACAAAACAAGGCAGATACTATCAAAGAGAGAAACCTCAGTTTACAGAGAGCTGTTGAGTCAATAAACCCTTCCCCTCACCCCCCTGCTTCCCCTGTGCTCAGCCAACACCAGCTGTGGCCCAATTAAACTCAACTGCTTACAGAAATGGATCTGCTGCAGACAGGCACACAATGGATTATGATTGTAATCACTTAAGAGGTCACAGCAGCTCAGTGCTTGTGTTTCCTGATTTCTGGGTGAGACACAGGAGACTGAAGTTCTGACCCACTTTGAGTGGCTACAGACCCTCCAGCCCTTTGTTGTTTGTTAGGATGGTGAAATACCACTTGTGGTGTCAGCAGGTGTGTGCTGGCTCTTCATCTGTTTGAAGGGAGGTGCTGCCATCAGGCCAGAGAGGAGCGTTGGGTGAGTGAGATTCCTGCTTGCAGCATCAGTATGATCCTAACTCCGGACAGTGAAATGGAACTACCCCTGGGCAGGCAGGAAAAGAACCTGCAGACCCCCAAAACCCTGCAAGGCGAAACACTGCCAGTGGCTTTCCTTGTGCAGCTTCAACCAGGGTCTCTCTCCCCTGGTGAGGAGGGACGTGGTCCCTGCTGCTCTGTTTGACCAGCATTCCCCTCCCTGCTGCTCTCAAAATGCCTCAAGCACTTCAGGCTCTACACCTGGAGGAATAAATCTGTGTGCAAGGTGTTTTACAGTGAACATGTTTCCCTTTGAGACATGTAATTGTTTTCTGTCCCGACTCGCCCAGTCCCGTCAGCTAAGGAAGTTCTTACAGACACTGAGTGCAGCAATTTTTCTTCTTTTTGAGTTCTTTTCTGAGGATCTTTCCTCACTGGGCCTCCCTGGAGGCATTAGCCTGTAATCTATAATGCCATCTGCTCCGCTGGGCTGGAGCCAGGTCACTTTATTAAATCAGCAGGGAGTAATTGATGGCATTGTTTTCACTGAGGGACAGAAGGGTGTCAGGGAGCAGAGGCAAAGGTGCACAACAGCACAAGCACTTCAGTTCTCAGGTATCTCAGCAACAAAAGGGGGGGAAAATGGGGTTCCTCTTCTCTTGGGGTACTTTTGCTTTATATTATAAATATATATATATATATATATAAAATAAATATATATATAAAAATATTAATGAGATATGATTGTGATCTACAAAATCACTGCTGCATGAGCAGCACTGTGGCAGGGGCAGGTTTTGGAAAGAAAAGGACCAGCAGCACTTTCAGGGTGTAGGGCAGAGGTGAGGAGCACAATGTGAAAATCAGGTGGTATTTATTCAGTGTAAGAACCAGACAAAACCTCTCTTTGAGTGGAAACTTATTCCCATCTGCTCCATGTCTGGCCCTTCTAGCTAAACTGAACTTGTGGCTGCTGCTGCTTTGTCTGGAAAGAAAATCTGGAGTGACTGATAGAGAGGGACAGTTTTTATTAGACAGATTTGCTGGGAGCTGCTTTGCTCAGCTGTCTGAAAGGCTTCAAGAAAATATCTGTACCATGTAAAATCCCAGCTCTTGCTTTGCATACACATAAAGGGAAAAAAGAGAAATATTTTCTTCTACTTGGAGCAGCAGCCAACACCTTTGCATTAAAAAAAACACCTGAAAGAGTTGCTTCCAAAGTCTTGTCAGCGTTTAATAATTTGCTTTTTTTCGTTTTCTGCCCTCTGGTCTGTATTTTGCTCATTTTCACATTGGACAAGGGGTTATTTTTATTCTTGTGATTAAATTAATCTCAATCAATTTTTGCTAGAGCTCTGGGCATGGCGAGGCTGCAATATGTAATTGTGCTTGTTAGTGATGTGAATACTGAGCATTACACAGAAAATGAGCAGTGTTAGAAGAACTAATAAATGATAAAAGATAACCCAGTAAAAACACCACAACCACAATAATATAATAATAGCAATTATTATTATTAATGATAATAACAGTAATAACAACAACAGCAAATAAAATGCCTGCAGGTTGTCACATTTATTGTATCTCAGAACAAAGCTGGAAAAGCACATAAGTTAATTTTGCCAAATAAAATTTAACATTTATTTGTATCATTGAGTGTAACACACTGAACTACCTGGAATCTGTTGAAGGAAAGTTCAGGTGAATCTCTCGGAATGTCCAGGACTATAATGAGCAATCAGATGAAAAAAATCCAGCTATGAAAACACCCAGGCTGGTGTTTACAGCCAATAAATTCTTTTTAAGCATTCTGGTGACTGCAAAGTGTCTTTTACAACACCTTGTAAGAAGCCCCAAGGTTACAAGCAGCTTTACAACATCCAGACAGCAATAAAACACCTTTCAACCTTTTATGAGAGCCCCAGGTCAGGAATGCACTAAAAATAGTCACTCACTAAAATATACAGGTTATTCCAAGGAATTTCAATCCTGCAGGAGCAGATTTTGTTCTTTGAGATGAAAAAAAAACCCAAATAATACCAACGAAAAGAAAAATCTTGTGCTGGAGAACCTCCCTTGATATGAGCTGACATGATTTTACTGGAATGACAGTCTCCTGGGACCTGGTTTTGCAATTTTTTTCTAATCTGGTTTGGAATATTTCAGCTTGGGAAACTCAGGAAACTGTCATCTTTTGGGAAACTCCAGCCTTACATCTTCAAATGGAGCAGAAATGACCTAAAAGGATCATTTGTCATTGTTCTTTTTGCGTAGTTGCTTCTGGGTAGGAAGTTGCAAGGATTCTGAGTGATAACGATTTTCTATTTCTTTCATTCTTTGAATTTTTAAAGGAGCTGTTTGGAACATTTTTGGTTTATGATGATGTTGTCTCATGTTGTAACACATTCAGAGCCTCAGGACATGAGGACCTTGAGAATTAAGGGTGAGGAGAGGTGCATCCAACAGCTGGTTTTGTTTTGCATGCATCAGAGACCCTGTGTAAACAACACATCTTAATATAACTTTACCCCAAATAATGTCAGAATTGTTTGATTAGCTACCATTTTTTCAAATATACACCATAATTTTGTTAAAAGCTGACAAAATCAGCTTGGATAAATGTGTTGATAGCATTATGCTGCAATCTGATCACTTACTGTCATTAAGTTGGGAAATTCTTCAGCTTCAACAGATTCTACAGTCAGCCTGAAAAACTGAAAACTTCCAACCCAAACCATCCTGTGATCCTATGATTCTATAAAAAGGAGAAGTGGGGGAAAAGAATTCTTCTGGCGAAATGGGATACAATATAATATAGTCATTATTAATAATAATGCAGCAATTATTTTTCTAAGTATCTGTTTATGATAAAATCTGAGGTTTCAGTGCTACAGCAAGAGTTGCATTTTTCCCAGAGCAGAATTCAATCTCTTGTAAAGCCTATTAAAGTCACAGAGATGCACCCATCAGTTATTATACTGAGGGAATGTGGTGACAGGAGACATCCTAAGGAAAGGAAGAGCCAAAGGATGGCAGGATTAGCACAGATAATGACACTCATTTGTCTGCACAGGGGACATTCGCTGAGTTGTAAGATTTTTTAAATTGAATTGAACTTTGGATGATCCCCACGTCTCAGGTCTCTAAATAATCCTTATCTCCAGGTGCTTTTCACAGAAGGTGGAGGAGCAGTTCCCCAGGGTCACTTAACTTGTGAAAGATGCCCTGCACAGCATCTCCTCCATCACTGATTTAGCAGCATCTTCCCAAGGCCATCTGACTGCCAGTTCTTGATAATACCAAATTATTTTCCTGAGTCTTTTTCTCTATAAATTCTAAATCTCATCACTTAGGATTAAAACAGTGATAGGTCAGAGTCTTTTCACACGAGGAGATTTCTGCCTGTTTCCTTGAGGTGGAAATTCACATTTCTCAAGTCATCATTGAGTCAGCGATGGTTTTGAGACTGAAAGAGTCAAGAGTAGCAAAACCTGAAAATGAAAAATTTTATCAATGAAAATGAAAACTGGTCTGATAGTGTGGAGCAATTAGCTGGGTAAAATGCAGAGTAAAATCATTGCCCTCACAAGGAATGTTTGCTGCAGATTAAGACCACTGACCTATTACATCGAGAGGCTTCTCGTGGCCTTCTCCTGAAAGGCTGCAGCCTTGTAAAAGCCTTTAGTGGAAATGAGTAAAGAAATTCAAAGGTCAAATCCTTCCAGGAACAGTCCTAGGGAGGATGTTTAGCCAAGCATGGTCGGGGATGCTTTTGTGTGTTTGTCGGACAGAGGAGTTCAGCTTGTAAAAGAGATTTTCCTTTGTATTTTATGAGTAACATTTTAAACAAAACAAAACAAAGCAAAACGATTGTACTTCTCATGTGCTTTTACTGCAAGCTGGAATTTCAGTAAGAATGCCTCTGGCTCAGAAGCTATTTTTTAAATTTGCATAGCAGTAAGAACACTGGCAAAATGTGTGCTGGTGCAGAGGATGAGACAGCACAGGTTTGTGGAGCTGTGTGGAGCTTTGCAGTCTGGGTCTGGGGCTGAAAACAGGGAAATGTGCAGAAGGGGGCTTGGAGGGAATACGCAGAGCTGTGGGAAATACAGAGACAGGGAAGTATGAGAAACTGAGGGCATAATTTACATAGTTATCCGGGGGAAACACAAAAGGGAGCAGAAGAGTGTACAGCCTGTTTGGAAGGAGTAATTCTCACAGTAAATAGCACTTTAATCTAGCAGGAGAAGGATCAACAATTGGGTGTTTTCAATAATATTTTAAAATAATGAAGCATTGGGATAATGTAGCCAGGGATACAGAGAGTTCCTATTCCTGTGAGACTCTTTTTTTGTAAAACTATGCCTTAGATGAATCAGAAACCCTTGTGCAAAGCTGAAATTACCAGGAAAGATGATTTATGGGTGTTGTGCAAAAACTGAGTATAAGGTCATAATGCTGACGTCTACACTTAAAACCTGCATTCCTTTTTTATATTTAATAAAAGAGTGTGTGACAAGGAGGACCTGGGAATTACAGAAGTGCATTTGGTCATCAAAAAATGAATGGAAGACCAAGTTCTTATTTACTCAGTGTGAGCCCATCTGGGTTCAAACATCAAACACAATAGGTCCGAGTGGTTTTTGGAAGAAAAGAAAGAAAATCCACCTTTTGCAAAACACACAGGAAGAAAAAAGAGCTACAGATGACTAACAGTACTGCTGTGATTGCACAGTTTAGTGGTGAACTGTGATCAGCAGTGACATTTCAAGGAGTGGAGCATCAGCTCCACGGTATTTACATGATATCCTGCATTTTTCCCCCAATAGTGTGGTGATCCTCTACAGCCAAGAGAGGGAATTTTGTACTAGCAGGAGACTCAGATGAATTCCTGCTGGAAATGAGGCAGTTCATGGATACCCTGGGGTAGTTCAGCCTGTTGAAGGAGTTCTGTGAAAGCCCCAAAACTTTCCACTGCCTGGGCTGCCTCGGTGCCAGCAGTTCTTCGCCTCCATCCTGAGCATCTCCTGGGCTTGAGGTTTCACATTTTTGTAAGCTGTGAAATTTCCTGCTACCATTCATGTGGAGAGGCTACGACACCCTGAGCAGTCTGGTGTGGTAAACATGCCCAGTGCCCTCTTCCAGGCAGAGACAGAGGGAAGGGAAGAGGCAGATGCTTGCAGCTCTTTGACAGCCAGTCCCTGGAAGATGCCTGGCTCTAAATATAGAACCTGCTCAGTTTTCAACTACTCACACCTTGCAGCAGCAAAAAGGAGGAGAAGCTTTGCATTCAGTTCAGCTGCAGCTCTTTGAGAAGAGAAAAAAGGGAAAGGGGTTTATTTCTGGAGAACAAATTTCCTCTGAGCAGCACCGACTGGGGTCATTGTCTGGACACTCTCAGGGCTCCTGAGATGTTGGTGGTTTCTCTATGCAGGAGGGAATTCTGTGGGACTGGACCAACCAACACCAGCTCATTCGAACTGTTATTTTTAGAAGAACACTGAAAAGATGCCAAAACATCACTGCTCTGGCCGAGGGTCTGTGCAAGTCACAGAGGAAAATGGTTTGTCTAAAACTTTTCCGTAACACAGAATTACAGAATGGTTTGGCTTGGAAGGGACTTTAAACCACCCCGTACCACAGCAGGGACACCTTCCACTGTCCCAGGCTGCTCCAAGCTCCATCCAACCCAGCCTTGGGCACTGCCAGGGATCCAGGAGCAGCCACAGATTCTCTGGGCACCCTGTGCCAGGGCCTGCCCACCCTCACAGGGAAGGATTTTTTTCTTAATATCCCATCTAAGCCTGCTCTCTGTCAGTGGGAAGCCATTTCCCCTTGCCTTGTCACTCCAGGCCCTGTAAAACATCTCTCTCCATCTTGTGGGGTCCCTTCAGGCACTGGAAGGCCAAAATTAGCCCACCCTAAGGCTTCTCCCACTTCTCCCAGCCTTTCCTCAGAGGAGAGGTGCTTCATCCCCTGAATCAACCTGGTGGCATCCTCTGGACTCTCTCCAGTATGTGAACCACATGGTCACAGAGGTTTTTGTCTGAAAACCTTTGTCCTAATTAATCTCTTTTCCTCCCCACCCATAGACAGAGCCCCACTCTTGTGCAGGTAGCTCACCCAGGGATTTGTTTGCCAGGCTCCATCAGAATCCAAACTTCATTTACCTCCCAAACCCTTCCTTTAGCAGGGATCCTGTAGGAATGGGAAAACAAAATCCCCTGTGTAAGAGCAGGATCTGCTTTATGTTGGATACCTTCAAAAACAGAGACACACAAGGAACTTTGGACCTTTTACCTTCTCAACTTTGGAAGTACGAAAACCTTCAGAGGTTGCTCCAGAAATAGCCCCTTGTCAGTTAGTCAGCTCTGAATATTTCTGCGTTATTACACAGATCCTGCAAGCTCAAGTCAGTGGCTAAAAAAAATACTGAGCACAATGACTTTTATTTCATTGTTATTCAATATACATCTCAGGAGAGGTGACTAAGAGGTGAATGAGAGATTTCAAAGTCTCTTAACTCTCTAATTTTGCACACAAAAAATAACTGTGGTGCAGAACATCGTTTAAGATCTGTCTTAAACACTTATAGAGAATAATTCTCTATTAAATCTGACCTTTTCTCCTCCTAGAGTGAATTTAACAAAAAATAACAACAAACCAATAAATATGTTTGCTAACTGCAACTACTTTAACCCTGTGCAAACACACTGGAGCTTATGGTGCATTCTTGAAATATTTATTTAAAAGAATAACACAGCTCAGGCAACAGGAGCTGTAGAGCTGTGGGAAGCTGATGAATTTTTGTTGCCCCTCACTGAGTGACTAGTTCTGATTGTTTAAACAAATTTAAAAATTCATATACAAGTAAACACAACAGTAGAGCTAAGTGTTTATCCTGAATATTTACAAGTTAAGATTAAGTCATTAAAATTATCTGTAGGACAATTTGGCACAAAATATTTTTGTTCTAAGTAAAGCTACATAAGGTATTTAAATCTAAAGGACTGTAAGGGTTATTTTGCCATATATTTGGGTTGGTTTTCATACTAGTTGTCTTTCTCTGTATCACAGCCAGGGCACTCAGCTCAGACTCTTAGCTGCTATAGAGTGCAGTCATGCACACTGATTCTCCATGTATTTGTCAATGTTTAAGCAGTTGTACTACAGTTAGTGTTGTAAGGAGATGGCAATTCAGTTCAGTCTGCAGTGCTGTCAGAGATTTCATCCCTCTGTGACAAAAGAATGCCATAAATCACTGTTCCATAGTCCGGAGAAGAATAATACACCACCAAAAGCACAAATACGAATTTCTTTAGCACCTCCTGCAGGCTCCCTTCTTGCAGATTATCTCCTCTGTGTCAGAACAGGTTTCATTTTGCAAGCTTTCATCTCAAATCAGCACAGCATTGTCTTGTGAATATCTATTCTTGGATATCATAGGGAATAGCCACCTTTGATGGGAAGGCTCAATTTTGATACATTATGTTTAAAGAACACAAAAGTGCTGCATTTACTGCAGGAATAAATCCCCTTCTTTTATTTTATTTTGATTTTTTTTTCTCGAGCCCTGACTTTGAGCCAATCACATAATATTTTTTTATAAAATTAATAAATATATATATAATTTTTAAAATAAAAAAAAATTTAATTAAAATAGTAATTTATTAATAAAGAAAAATATACAAAATTTCATAAATAAAAATAATTATAAAATATAATCCTCCAATCAAATTATAACTCAGTAGTGGAAACATTCAATGTCATGCTGTTCCTC
>CM031869.1:2997663-3033533 GCA_018697195.1 Certhia americana | reverse complement strand
ATTATCTTTATTGAGTGAATTTGTTTCTGGGTCAATGACACTTTAGCACTTGAACTGTGCAAAGTTAGGAGCTCATTCAAGAGACTTCAGGGTCTCCACAAGCACTCCCACATGTCAACATGAGCTAAAAAATATTTATTTCCTAGCAAGAGGCATGGAAGGAGCTCAGATATCCCAGCATGGGGTGCAGCAGGATATCATAATTTTAACAGGCAATAAACTGAATTTGCCAGTGTGGGCTGTTGGCAGCTCCTCTTTGGTGTCTGCTGGCCTGGCCTTGTCAGAATCACTGAGAATTTTTCATAGCTACTGGTTAGATAGCAAAAGATAAATTGTCAACAGCCTCACTCCAGAATATTGTTGGCATTTTATTTCAAAGAATACATATGGACACACAGTTTACTGCTCCTTTGTTTTTATAATTCCCCCCCCCCCTTTTTTTTTCCCCACCCCTAAAGATTTTAATGAGTAGTTTCCTTTTCAAAACTCATTTTTCCTGAAGGCTTAGTATTGTGCTGCTCTCAGGATTCGGAAGAAGGTGATCTTAATTTGGGACTCCCATTTATTTCCTCCAATGCTACTGTATTTATTAGTGCTGAGGAATAGAGTGCAGCAGGTTGAACATTATTCATAATCCCAAAGGACTGTTTTGTTCATCTTGGGGTGTGATAAAAGTTAATGGCATTGAATTGTTTCCTCCCCAGCTTCTAGCTTTTCACATGATTTAGGGAATTAGTTTTTCTTCTGGACCTTATTTTTCTCCTGACACAGCCTGCTTTTCTCAGGAAGATATAAGAAAAAGTATTATGGATAATGGATTTCCTTGGGGGCCCATCACAGGAAAATGCTTCAGGAACTGAAAAGACAACTACAATGATGGTCCTCATTTCTATGGTCTTTGGTGGCAACATTTCTGCTTTTGTTACAATTTTATATATATTTTTCATTTCAATATAGATATCACTTTCCTGGCACTGTTGTTATGTCTTTTACTTTGATCAAGGGAGCTTATCCTTATAACACAGTGCTTAGATTCACTCAAGCTGAACCCCTGGGACTTCAAATCTTTTTTTAGGATGGCAGAAAGTAGCCAGGCTGGGAGAAGTGTCTTCCAGATATGGAGTTACAAGAGGGAGAATGAATCTTCCTTTAAGAAGAAATAAATTGTTTCCTTTTAAAAAAAAAAAAAAAGTTAAATATATATTTTTAATTTCCATTGATTTAGTTGCTTTTGCAAAGTGAAGCTAACAAAGAGAGGCATTGCTGGAAACAAAAGGCAGTGATTTGTCACTGACAGTTCATCGTTAATTAGAAACCTATTTGGTCTGAAAGATTGAGGGGAGAGTAATCAGAGGAGACTGAAATGAAAAACCCAAAGTGAATGCAGGAAAATGCATCACAACTCCCACACACAGCCATGACTGCAGGAGGCAAAAAGCATCCTCTGGATCTGTGGGCGAGGAGCAGCCACTGACCACGCAGACAGATGCAGATTATTTTAGTCCTGAGCTCTGGAAATTTGGGGTATCAGGTCTGCCTTTGCCTCCTGCCTTGTGCAGCTGGGAGTGGGACAGCCCCAAGCTTGGGTAAAGCCCCTTGTGACACATTTCCATGAGGAGAAAAGGTGGAAAAAGAAACAAAGGCAACATCCACAACCAAACCCAAGAATGTGACTTGACAGCTCAAAGTGGTTCATTTTGTGAGGAAAGGTTTATTTTGTGAGAGAGGTTTGGCCAGGGTCATGAGGGTTGTCAGTCATTGTCTGTTTTATAATGGGAATAATGTGATTATACTGCCGTGGAATGGGTGCAGGTCTAAATGGAGGAGAATGGAATGGGGTTTGCAGGACAGAGATCAGGTGTGTGTTGTACCAGTGCTGCTCCTGGGAGGGGACAGCAGGGTAACCTCCTCCTCCTCAGAAAACCTGATTGTGTCCAAGAAACTGGGGAGTAAAAGTTATCTAAATCAAAGGCAACACAGCCCCATCATCAACAACTTACAGCAACAGGAAGTTCTGGGATGAGGCAGGAGAATCACCCCTATTCACAAACAGATAACTGGGAGCAAAATTAAACATCTTGCCAGAGGAGGGTCCACAACATCACCAGGAATCCCCATTCCCCTTGTCTCCATCTGTCTGCAACCCTAGGAAGGTGTTTTTGGGTGCTGTCTTTTCAGCTGGAGCTGATGCAGTGCTAAGGAGCAGACATACTGTTCTGTCTCCCAGGGAGATTTGTTCTTATGCTGCTTTTTCTGCTAAGAGGAAAGAAAAGTCCATTGTTCATGAAATCTTGTGGTTCTTGTTTGGATGCAGGAGAACAGAATAGAATTGTCCAAGGTAAATGCTATGAACCAAAGTAGAAGCCTACAGGTGGTCTAATTATTCAAGGTTTGGCCAAATATTAAATTATTGCAGATGGAGTTTAGTAGGTTCTGAATTGTCACTTGAACAGCAGCTAGAAAAATAGTACAACAATATCTCTTGCTGTCTTTGATGAGCTATAACATTGGAATACCAGGAAAAGACAGGCAGAGAGAGAAGGGCAAGGTCTGGGAAGGGGCACCAGAACCAACAACCTGCTCAATGAAGGATGTTACACCAGACTCTGTTAAGGAGCTCCATAATCTGGCAGCATCCAGCTTCCTCCTGACCACAGCAAGCTAAAACTTCCTGAGATATTCTGAATATCCAGCAAAGCGTCCTCAAATCAGTCTCCAACCCAAAGGCCCACACGGTGACTGCATCAAATCTGGGAGCAAGCTTTCCAAAGCACCAACCAGGAATCTGAACCACAAAAACATTCTTTCTTCTGGTGCGTGAATAAATATTTCCCCTTATACAGAGGTTTAAGAATCACCAGGGTGACTCTATGGTACTCACAAAGTTGCTATGGTAATTTCATAATTAAACATCCCTGTAAATTCCCTGCCATGATCCTCACAGAAATTAATACTTTTTGGAAGTGTGTTTGCGTTTAGTCAGGCTTTAATTTATGCTCTCACCTCATTGCTCTGGCTGTAAGGATTTATGTGTCCCACAATGAGAAATGCTGCTGCAGGTGTGGTGTCACCCAGGATGAAGAGATGACACCAGGGCCCCTGGATCTGTCCCAGAGGGAATGTGTGGGGTACGTGGACTGGGTGTGGGGTGTGGCTGGGGAAGGGAAGGCTCCATTCTTGTTCAAATGTGGGGTTAATCCCCTTCCAATGCAGCTGCTGAGCTCCCTGAATAAAGAAATAAAAAATCACAGTGTCCACAGGCTGGAGGGCTCAAGCCTGTTCCAGCTGCACCTCATGGGCCTGGAGACTAAGCTTCAACAATCGGTGTTATCCTAAATTCTGACAGACAAAACTCTGATTGCTGCACTAAACAATGAAACTGCCTTGAACTCACAGAATCTCAGGATGGGTCAGACTGGAAGGGATGGCAGTGGCTCACCTGGGCCCACCTCCCTGCTCCAGCAGGGTCATCCCAGAGCACTTGGCACAGGATTGCATCCAAATGGTTCTGGAATATCCCCAGTAAGGGAGACTCCACAGTTCTGGAATATCCCCAGTAAGGGAGACCATGTCTTCTCCGGGCAATCTTCCAGTGCTTGGTCAGTGCACAGGTAAGAAGTTCTTCCTCAGGTTCAGGTGAAACTTCCTGGCCACCAGTTCCTGCCCATTCCTCTTAATTCCTTTCAGTGCTTTGCATCATTGCTGCTTTGCTTCTATTCCGTCCTGCCACACCTTCGTTTTCACATCTCTTGTCCCTTCTTTGTCTTTTATTTGTCATTTCCACTGGGAAATCAGCCCCTGCTGTCCCTCAGGCTGCAGCATCCATCTGATCACATCAGATTTTCAGCCAAGTGCTTCCCTGCTCTCTCCTCAAGCTTCAGAAGAGTTCACCAATGTCCACATCACTGTTTTTAAGTCTTCCAGTTGCTGGGATGCTATAAAAAAAATTACCAGATTATTTATCCCACAGATGTGGTTGTATCAGCCTTAACTGTGCCCATGAACTATTAAGACAAAAGGCCGTCATTTTTCCTGTTTGCACTGAAGAAGAGTTGAATTTCTGAGCAAGGAACTCAAGGAGTGTGCACAAAGGAAAGAAAGGTTCTCCTGTGGAGAAGTTACAAAAGATATGAGAAGAAAGCAATTTGTGTGAACTGGCTTCTAGACAAATGTATCACTTAAATTATGAATAAAGGAGCTTTTGAATGGATGAGCATATGGAAATCTAAAACTGCCATCCTTTTGCCTTTGCTATGTTAGGAGGAAAAAACAACTTAAAATACAAGCAATTTTTCAAATGTGAAAAGGAGGGAAAACATTCTTTTGTTCTAATAAACTATTTTCTATTGCCATTGCTTTTTGCTACTCTTGTTTTTGCAGCCCTTAAAACTCAACTGAAAATTCTCACTCACATTTTATAAGAGATCAGCTGGAGACATGAGACCTGCACAACCTCCCTGCGTGGTGGTTGTGTTTCAGCACAGGCTTTTTGTTCTTTCCACAAGGGAAATGCAGTCAGAAAAGCTTGATCTTGATTTGAGTTTCAGATTGAAGTTGGCCCTTCTCCTTCCATCATCCTCACAGTCAGGAGGATTTAAAACTGCTATAAGTGTGAGCAGGAGTGCTTCCAAATTTGAGCAGCCTGAATGGGTTTGAGCAGCCAATACTCAATATTGTCCAGCACAGCCAATTACATACAATTCTGCCTAAAAAAGTGGTGTTAAAAAGCAAAATCAGAGTAGTGAAACTGGGTGTTGATCACTCCTACACTGAGATTCCAAGTCATCCAAGAGAGGTGAGATTCAGCAGCTTTGCCTTTGAATCCCTGAAACCAAACCAAGAAAACTTTCTCAGGATAAGAAAAAAGCATCATCAAAGTTTTGAAAGTGACAAACAAGCACAGCTTTTTCATTAGACTCTGCAGCTACCTGATGTAAATGTGTACTATATGCAAAGATTTTGCTGTATCTGCATGTTCTAGTGCCACATCCTATCCTCTTCATTAGTAATAATAGATTAATAAATCAGAACTCCTCAGGGGAGATTTTGGAGAACTGTGGAAATCAACTCACCATTCCTGGAGAAGAAGGGATGACATATTTCTGTCTTTGCTGTCTGTAGTATTCCATACAAAACATAGATGTGTTTGTCTAGAATCACACAGTCCTTAAATACTTGCAGGGAAATATACACAGAAATTTTCCTTCTGCCATGGCTTGTACCAACCTGTCAGCTCCAGGACACCCACTGAGATGGCACCTGCAGGACCCTGCTTTTGCTGAATTGAATCTAATATAATTGTAAAAATATTATGTCAAAACCCTGCTCTGGTGCGGGGCAGCCTTATTCCCCTCAGGACTATCAAACCTATCTGAGGAAAGGAGGAAAAAAGATCCTGTATCTCCCCTCAGCTACATGACATAATTGTGCTGGTAGGTGCTGACTTAAGGCAAAAATCTGTGAGTTTTTCTCCCAAAGCACCACTTAATTACCTGGGATTGATTCACTGTCCACTTGAATGAAAGGCTGGCAGAGAGGGATGGAGTTGATAAAGGTCTTCAGGCAGAAGAGCCAGTATATCTGTAAACAGGGATATAAATAGGGAATATAAATATTCCTGATGTGTAAATGTAGGGATATACATACCCCTAAACATGGGTATTTGTCACTGCACCTGCTCACTGCACACAACCCAGCTCCTACAACTGTGCTGGGGCTCCTTTTTCCCATCCTCTGGATTTCTCCCCTCCAGGATCCCTAATTTGAGGACTATACCATCCTGAGACCAGGGCTAAAGGCTGCAGAACACCTTGGGTGGTTGTTTTTGAGCAGCAGCCTAAGCTGCTGTTGAGAGCTGCCGGAGATTTTAAAAACACAACCTCCAAACAGACACATCTATAATGTTCCCAGCATTTCTAATTAAGTCAGACATGGAAGTTAATTTCGCCTCAAAGCTTGTCCATAATAAATTTCCAACTCACAGCCCTATACCTTCCAAAAATTTTTACCATCTGAGAGAAGAAATGGTTATTAGAGGAATAGTGTGACCTTCAAATCTTTTCAGAGCTTTGCAATCATGTGCAGGAGTGTGCAAAGGTTCAGCAAATCTGCTCCTGCCTGTTTCCTGCTGTGCTGCAGTTTTGCTAATCAAGTATAATTAAAATGAAAAAAAGAAGCAGCAATACAATACCGTACACGTAGAAATAGTAATCAGGGTGGCAGCAAAGTCACTTTTGTGCAGGGGTTTGTATCACATGCACCACTGAATGCTCCCAAGCTGTTGTTCACGTGTGTAATGTTCATAGAAACAATCCCCTGCTTTTTCTGGGATTACCTGGCTGAGGAAGGATCTGCAGGACACCAACAGACACCTGGCTCCACCACAAATGCAATTTTCACATTGTGATTCTTGTGTTAGACCAAGTGACATTAAGATTTTAATTTATTTCCTTCTTTTTAATTAGGTGACATTTGCCAGATGAGCTGCAGGAAAATTGGTGATTGTTGGTATAGCTGGTTCTGGTTTCTGATGAATTCCTGTGCGAGCCAAAAAATAAAGAAACAACCAAAGCCCATGAGCTTTGATGAACACAAATGCAACTGAGTATTTTTGGTATCGTTTATTTTTCTTCAGATTGGCTAATAATACCAAATTACAATAATAAATATTTTAATTTAGTCGTGGCATTAATCATCACCTTCATCCTCATCTCACGTCAGCGGTGACATTCAAATAATGCTCATGATTTAGCAGAATAATTCTGGATCTACACTTGCACTCCCCAGTAAAAGAGCTCTGCTTCAATAAAATACATTTCTCTTTCCCACTTAAACTCCACTGGATGGAACCCTCTAGAAGGGAAAATTTAATTTGTTTCAGGACATGTCATTTCTGAAACTTTCCTGTATTATGTCTGCAACCCCAAAAATCTCAGTGCTCAGTGAAGTTGCTTTATTAATAATGATTTCTGTTTCACAGTTTGGATTGTTTTTTTCTTTCTGTTACGGGTGCCCACAGAAATTCACACACAGAAAGCAATAAAGGATAATAAATTGAAAAAATGAAGGTTTCTAGAACTATATTTCTGTTTAATAGAATAGGAAAACAGCCTGCTAGATATTTAAATTTTTCAATCAGGGTAGCTGTTTTTGCTCTTTAAAAATGAAATAAATTAAGCAGTTTTAATTAAGCTCATCTCATTTTCATAATCCTCCTTCTCACCCACACTCTGATGGAAGGTCAGAGAAGTAACTGCGGAGGAACACAGCACTGCAAGAACAAATTCTAATTATTGCAAAGGAAAGTTAAAATATTTTCTTTTTAAACGTACTCCCCCCTCTCCCCCCGCCCCCCTTTTTCTGCTTAATTTTGAGAGTAATTTCTCACTGCTATTCCTCTGTTTTCCCCCGAGGCAGTTTGTGTCGATGGATGGCACAAAGTTAGGGGATAAAAGCAAAATGAAAACAAGTGGTGGGGTGCTGACAAGTGCAGCATTATCAATACTGAGAGAGAGATTGCTCCCAGGATTCATATCCCCACTCCTCCCAGACTGAAAGGCACCTTATCCCAGAGCTGGGATAACTGAGCTGAGCCACATCTGTCCTTTCCGGGGATGTGCAGCCTCAAAATCCCACTTTTTACCCCAATTCCACAACCCTGCACTGATCTATGGACACAAATCTCTGCAGGTAAGTGGGCATTTCATAAGCATTTAGCTCCAGGCATAAATAAATATAAATGAACCTGACTTTCCTGTATTTTGTGCTTTGTTTATGAGGTACTTTTAAATAAGATTGTATTATTACAAAACATGAATACAGATAATTTTATTATCACTCCAACCTGTAATATGAGGCCGTCTGGGCTCATATATAATTTCACAGCTCCCATAACTGACTGAAATTCTGATGTGTGCTCACCACTGACTGACCCCTTGGTTTTTAATGGAGCTATCAGAGGAGAAGGGACAAACACAAACTATCCATCAGTCTGCCCTTCAGGGAAACAACCAGAGGAACTCAAATCCCAAATTTTCTGTGGGTCCACCACACTGACAGAATTAAACACAGACTTTCGTGGGTCGTGGTGCTGAAGAAATCATTCCTTTGTTTTGCCTGATTTTCCTCTTGGCTAATATTTTGGTTTTTTCCCCACATAAAATTGTGTTTTTAAGTTAAGAGAACTCCTCAGATGTTTAATTGAGTTTTTTTTTTTGCGGAAGGGTCAATAAAAACCTGCCAGTGAGTAAGGAGGTGATGCCCCTTTTTGCTGTGGTGGGTAAGGCTTGCCTAAAAAACGTCAGGGAATCCACACAGGCAGAGGCAGAGCAGCTGCCAGGTCAGGTTCAGGGGCAGTTCAGACGTGGATGAGGTCAGCAGGGCTCTCCCTTCCTTGAACTCACCTGAACTCAGCTTTTCCCCCCTTCCCTGGCATTATTTTCTGCTCGGATATGCCAGGTAACATCACTGCCATGCACGTTTGGCAATTCACTCACATCACAAAAATAAGTCCTCAAGAATGGATTTATCTTCTCTGTGAGAAGACACTCCAAAGCTTGCAAAGCTCACTGCACTTACGTGCCCTTCTTCCTTTTTTTATCAAAGAGCAAGGAATATTTATTTTTTATATCTTTGAAGACTTTTCAAGGTCTAGTACACAATACAGACTAGTTCAAACCTGCACAGAATAGGAAAAAGCCCCCTGCCTTGCTGGCATTTACTCTGAGGCAGAGGATTTGAGGTAAAATAACTGTTCTGCATGCTCCTGAAGTAGGCAGCATGTCCTGAGCCCTCAGCAGGTCTCGAGGCTCCTTTGGAATTGATCCTTCCTGACCAGCTCAGCAACTCAAGGATCACCTGGAGCAGGGAAGAGCAGCAGTCCTACACACAGCCGAACTCTCCCTAACATCAAAAGGATAATTGCAGACTTCAAAACCATTGAGAGGTTGGGAAAATAAAGACAGACACTCCAGCCGTCCCTCACACAGTCAGGTCTTTCCAAATCTCTAATTCTGGAGCTCGGGGAAGGGCACAAGCCTTAACCAGTTTGTCACTTTGTGTCACAACAATCCAATTTACTCGATGAGGCATCCAGGGCTTTAATACCTACTTGAGTGGCAGCTTCAATCCCAAGGTTTTCCCCCTGGCCAGGGAGCAGAAGTCAGATGGTGCAAGGAGCCCAGAGTGCTGGCAAGTTTTGCAGCAAGCTGCGTTGCATTAGTGAGTGCAAATAGGTCTCTGGGAGGAGGCATCAAACATTGTGCTTGTGGCTTTTCCCTCGGTGCTTGCAATTAGCTGGGAGAGGAGCACAGATGTTCTGCAAAGAACTCCCATCCAAATTAAAGATGCAAAATTGCTAGGGTGGCTCTAATTAATTTTCTGCCTCAGTTTAAATGACATCTTTTTATTGTGGTGCTGTGCAGGAGGCTCTGAAGTGACTGGACCAAAATTGCTCACTGAATTTTGCTGTGTGAAATGAATTTGGCCTGTTCTGATAAGCACATGTAGAGAGGATCTCATTTAATTGAATCCCCAGATAAAAAAATATTTTTCAGAAGGCATTACTGAGAAGTCTGGTGCGTTTCTGTTGTTTAATGCTGTTGTAATTTGTCCTAATTTATTCTCATTGTGCTGGTGGAAGATGGAGTGGTTTCACAGGCCCCATCACATCTGTAGTGTTTACAGGAATGGATCAGCCAAATCGGATCTGTTTGGCCACAACAAAACAGACCAGAAGTGTTTTAATCTCACTTCATCCCAGTGTTTGATTTTACTGGTGAGTGGCTCTTGAGGCAGAACCCCTCAGAGTGCAGGGCTTGGATATTCTATGTTCAAAGGTTGGACTTGAGGACCCTGGGGGGGGTTTCCAACCTTAATGATTCTGTAGTTCTGTAGAAGAAATAATTAATTTTTACTATTCATATTTTTATTATTTTTATTTATAAATATTTGTATAATTAACTAAAAATTGTTATATTGATCTACAATTCTTTGGGGTTTTTTTCCTTAGCAGCTGGCCAAGGGAATAATGATAGAAGAAGAAATTATCCTTGGTGTGTTGGAATATTTGGGTTATACTGAAAGAACATCTCGACAGTCAAGTTCGATGCTGAGATTGTAATAATTTATACTGACCTGGTACTTGTTGAAAGAAAACTCAAATGTGAAATGTGCTTTGCTTATTACAAGGTTTTAAAGCAGCAGCTTGCAGTCCCATGGGAATGCAGAGACTGCTTGCAGAACATCAGCAGAGATTAAGGAAGGAAAAGAAGCAGCACACTAAAATTTGTTAGGCCAGATTCCACATCTTTAGAGGCCCAGGATGCTGTGGTTTACAGGAGTAAGATTTCACACTGTAGGGTCTCACTTTCTCCAGAAGTGTTTAGGAAAATAGACCCATAAAGTTGGTAATTACAGACGATTTACATATTTCTAGTTGCACTTCAGGCATTTATGAATTGAAATGTGTCATTATTCTAACTGGGTGTTCAATATTCAAAGGGTGCCTTATCCATCCTGAAAATAACCTTTTTTTCTAGGAATCCCCCACCATGTAATTCTAACATGACTAAGCAACATCTTTTTGCTACGAATCCGAGGGAGGATGTGGGAGCGGGATGAGGGCACCCTCACCCTCTTGGCAATCTAGTTTTCAATCCAAACAGAAATCCAGGGGTTAATTGAGGAGGTTTACATAAATAACACAGATAAATGCTCTTGTTCTTAAAATGCCACAAAGTTTCACTTGAGGTGATCCTTGAAAATTGAGAGAAAAATAGCAGCGGCTGTTTTGCCTGGAGCTGGAAAGTCAGTGTTCCGAAAAAAAGTGTCAGGGAAAACGAGGGGAAAAGAGAGGGAGGTGGAGAGAGGGAAAACTGCGTTGGAGCCTGCAGTGCAAGCTCTCCCCGAGCCAGCACTGTGCGTGGCTACCAAAAAAAGCTTTGCAGGGGATGGTTAGGGGGAGATAATTCCATGTGGGGGGATACAAGGAGGAAATCAGCGCGGCCAGGCGAGCCCGGGATGCTCCGGAGCATCCTCACTGCCCTGCGAGTCCAGAGGGAGAAGGATGCTGCAGGAGCAGCCAGGGCACAGACCCTTGCAGCTGAGGGCTGCATTGCTGAGGATGCTAAATTTAGGTTCTGCAATGCAGGAGGAGGAGGCCAGGCGTCAGATTTGCTGGGGATGGGTCACTGCCTGTGGGTTGCAGAGATTCTGGCTGGATTCTGCTGCTGAGCTGTTGGATCAAAGCAGGAGAGTTCTCAGGGAGCAGCAGCGAGGGGGTTAAATTACCCTGCTGCAGCCCTGCCTTGGCTGGTGCCACTTGGCAGGGGAGGGACAGAAAAAACCACCAAGGCATTGCTGCAAACAAAAGGTCTGAGGCATTGCTCTGTGTAAGGGGTTGATGAGGGAGGTGCAAGGTTCTCTTTCCAAGCTATTAAACTTTGATTATTACGTGTGGAGGGGAATATTTATCACCTTGTCTTTATTTCTCTTAATTTCAGAAGGTTTTGGTGTTTTCCTGTCACAGATTAGGGTGACCATACTCATTCTGAGGATGACAGATCTGCTCAGCAGTTACCTGTACACAGGTAAAAGGGGTGCAAGCCTGAAAACTTCCTGGCAGCAGAAAACTTCACAGCAGCTTTTTGTTTTCAAGTTAATTTATCCTAAAGGCCTCGAAGACAAGAATTCTCTGCAGTGCTCACTTTTCTATGCAGAAAGGAAAGTTTCTTTAATTAAACTCATCTCAGAGACTTTCCTGGAGGTCCCAAAAAAACCCCAGTATCATCAGAGCTGTCTCACCCAAACCTCTCGGATCTGCAGCATCACATTTCAGGAGATCACTGCTATTTGCAGAGCTCTAACTGCATATTCCAGCAGCTGGATTCTTCCCAATCCCAAAGCTTTTCTTCCAGTTTGTCCTCCTGCACATCATCTTTAAAACCCACTGGCATTCCTTGGGAATTTGGAAGCCCTCACTAGCAGGCATCCATGACCTGTGCTGTCAGTAACCTACAGTATCCGGACAAATTCTGGGACTCTAAGACTCTCAAACTGAGTGTTTTCCATCAGATCTAAAGTTGTAAATACATTTTTTGGCCTCTCAGACCCTGCTGGGGCTATGTTCCACCATTCTCAGATTTGACCTTACACCCTCAGTAGCAGGAGCAGCTCCACAATAGAGGTTCAGGAGGAATCTTGTGGCTGACAAGCACAATGTGGGAAGAGTCCAGAATGACTAAAGAGCCGTTTGCCAATGAATTGCTGGTTTTCATGAATGCCCCAAACCAGAAGAATCCCAAATGACGTCTGTGAGTACCATCATTTGACCCAGCCCACAGACACAGATGGGGACTCGGGAACACACGCCAAATCTGTTCAGGAGGCAGATGGAGATGAAATTAAATGATATCAGCTAACTCGCTCTGAACACAGAGCTGGAAGTTAGCTTTGCATATCCTGAAATTCAAACCAATGAACTCTCTGCTTTTGGAGTCATTTGTCAAAGAAAATGCTGTGAGATTCAGACAGTCCTTCATTTTCACAGGTACCTGCAGCAAGAGGAGCTGTACACTCCTGGCTTTGGCTGGTTTTGCAGCGTTTCCTTCTTTAGCTGCTCAGTGAAATATCACCCCAGTGGCTGTTCTGCTGATTAATGCTGTAGTGGAAACAATAAATATCACCACTAAAAGCAAGTGGCTTATTTAAGAAAAAAATGTAGGGGGAAAAACCAGTCTGAAATGTAAAGCATGGCTCTTTTGCACCTGAGGCACAATTTAGGCCAGTCTTAAATGTACTACAGGACCTTACAGTCGTGCCCTCAGCATCATGAAAGTCTCAGCCCCTCATTTTGTTGTGTTCAAGACGCTTCTAAAGGAAAGGAGTCACATTTTTATGATCAACTCAAGTTATTTTAATTGAGGACTTTGTACAAAGCTTGCTGGTCTGCCTGAAAAGGTGGGATGGGAGATCAGTGAGCAGCTAATTAATTGTCCTAATGCTACTGCCACCCCTCTGTCCCTTGGGGGAGGTGGCAGGTTGTGGAAGAAGCTGTTTTCTCCAACAAACCCCAGCAGAGAAAGGGTTCTTTGACATCAGGCCACACTTTTGCCATCTACACAGACGTCCCAGCTGAA
Source organism: Certhia americana (assembly GCA_018697195.1). Classification (NCBI taxonomy): domain Eukaryota; kingdom Metazoa; phylum Chordata; class Aves; order Passeriformes; family Certhiidae; genus Certhia; species Certhia americana. Next base: position 3,020,397 of record CM031869.1, on the reverse strand, counting down.
AAGGAAAGTGATTGAGAACTTAAAGGAATATCAGGGAGAAGCTGTTGAGTGAATAAAGTCCCTCTGAGATGTACAAAAGAGGACAGAATTGGCAATTTTTTTTCCCTAGAAATGTCCCTTTCTGAATAACACTTCCTGCTTGTCAGAGATTTTAACTTCTGAGACCACCATGACCTGCTGCGTGATGTAGACATCAAATATCAAGTGTTCCTCTGGAATTTCTTAGAAGGGTTATTTTTTTTCCCACTTCAGAAGGTTTCTGCTTCTCCCCCTCATCTGCTCCCATATCCCTTTCCTAAAATCGCTTCTGACTCAGAGAAAAGCTTGCATCCACTTGGAATTACTGGAGCAAATTGATGGAATTAAGAAGGCACATTGCTGCTTGTTTGAATCCACAATATGGGAACAACACCAGATCATTTTCTTTTAATCTGTGGGTGCAACTTCACCTGCTCACACACTTCTGCCCATGAAGCCAAATTTTTCTGTAATAAATCAATGGGATTTCAGGGAGACATCCTCTGACATGCTTGATTACAAAGGTTTCCCTCTAGAAATACCTAGTGCCCATAGCTAACAAAAGAAAAAAAGAAAAGAAACTGGAAGAGAATTTGAGAAGTTTTTTTTTCTCTGCAGTGGTCCATATAATCAGTGGCAATTTTATTTCATTTGTTCCTGAGAGAACAGGACCTCAAAGTGCATCCTCTTTTTTTTTTTTTTTTTTTTTTTTTTTTTTTTTTTTTTTTTTTTGGTTTTAAGGCACAATGAGCCAAATGAATCTCAATCAGCTGCTGTATTTACAAAAAGGACACATTTGGCCCAATAAATGTATTTATAATGAGAAAAGCAGCCCATAACCTGCCCTGCAGATTCATGGAGCGCAGACAGGAGGGAGAAAGGAGCATAATAAATCCATGTTCTGTACCTTTCCGTGTGAACATTCCCTGTTTATGATGGATGGGCACATCAGTGCAGCCTAGGAAATCCCTCACTGGTGGCTGCTTTTATCTTTCCTCCTCACCTGGGATTCTGCTCCCCTCAGGCTCCAGAGCTGTGGGATGCTTCCTGCAGAGCAGGGATCCCTTTCCACGGACTGGGCAAAGCTGTGGGAGCAGGGTCTGGTTTATCTGAGAGATCCTGTGCCAGCCCTGAGCGCAGCACTGCCCTGTCAGGGGTTTATTCAGCCTGGCTGGGAGCTCACTGTGGCAATTCCCATATTCCATGAATTTGTTCAGGTTGTTTTCTGCTTTTTCCATCCCAGCTCTGGAGCAGCTTATCCAACTTCCAGTGCCAGTAGGAAGGAGCTGGTGCTCTCAGCAGCGCCGTAAATCAGAGATTTAATCTGGAATTAACCCAACCCCCCTAAAAATAAATCAGTCGTAGTTAGCAGATTTACCTGATGTTGTGTGATATTTATCTCAGAACAAATACTTCTACTCCGACATCAGTGCATTGCTTTGAATTTATGTTGGTTTAAAAGCTCTGCAGTAATTAATGGGTCTAATGGGAATTGTACCTTGATTTTTTTTTTTTTTTCCTGGAGGTTTATTCATTCCCTTCCTTTTTTCCTACTGCTCAAGATCTGCACAGGCTTCTGAATAATTTGAATTTGTTATGTTGCAATGATATAGGATCAGTAAGGAACATTAAGAAGAAACATTGACATGAATTTTCGTCAGAATTAATAAATGTAGAATGCATTTCTTAGGTTTTGGGTTTTTTTAAAATAAAACTATATGACAGAGCTTGCCTGTTTGTGAAGTTAGGTGAGTGGAAAATGAAGAAAAAGAGGTTTTCTCCTCTGTGTATTTCTTTCTAGCAGCTATTCAAGTAAAACAGTTCATTTATTTCTTTTCTGCTTGGGACCCAGGTGTGCACTTGGTACTTTTAAGTGGTACATTGCTGCTAATCTCTAAACAGAAAGGTATAATTCAAATAAATTCCCTGAGAAAGAATTGTAGGGTTTGAAATATTCAAAAAACCTACATCCAATTATACACCAGCTGTAGTTGCCTTTTTGAAACACACCGAGGGTCAAGAACTATATTCCCATAAAATATGAGTAATTCTTATTCACTTCTATTTGCTTCCTTACCAGAACAGGATTATCAGTGATAGTTTTATTCTTCTTGGATAGTTTTATTGTTTTATTCTCCTGTATCACTGCCCTTTATTTTAGAATGACTGCTGTCCTGTTTTAGCAGTGGACACATGGAAGGCAGTTTCATGCTGGCTGGACACTAAGAGGGTCAGTGCAAGCCCCATATTGATATCTTTAAAAGTGGGAGCTGGAACTGCAGATCCTAAAAATTTACATTTTCCTGGTGTTTATTTCGCTGTGGTTTTCACAGGAGCCCGATAGCTCCTGCCATTCTTCAGTGGGACAAATCCCCAGATGAGATTCCTGAAGAAATGAGGAGTTTTGCAGGGTTTTACCCACTCTGCTGCACAAGGCTCAGAATTTTCCCCGCAGCACTCACCCTCTGATGCTTTAATCTGCTGCACAAGTGAACAATGCCTTTCAGATCAGCCTGACCTGGAGGCCTTTTTGTGGTCAGATGTCACAATTTAGTGATGATAACTGGCTGCTAACAGACCCTGAGGCTGGATATTAGTACAAGAATCCCCCACAATTTGCATTCTCCCTCAATTATTTTTAATATTTCAATATTTTCAATATATCAAATTCTTATTTTCTCATATCATGTCCCTTATAATAAAATAAATAAATAAAATCACCACATAAATAAAATCACCATAAATAAATAAATAAGTAAAATAAAATAAAATAAAATAAAAATAATAATATTAATAATAATAGGAATAGAATAGTAATAATATAAATAATAAAATAAAATAAAATAAAATAAAATAAAATAAAATAAAATAAAATAAATAAAGTCACCACAGAGCAAGCGTTTCCGTGGCCAGATCATTTGAAAACACTCAGACAAAATAAGTGTAAAAATGCAGAAAACCACGGTGCAGCTCATTTTTGTTGGCTGTGATTTATTCAAGCTCCAGTTTATACAGGTCATCACCAAAAGGGAGCTGGATTAAGCCAAATGCAGCACTTTTGGCAAATTAATAGAAATATTAGAACATGCTGATCTAAATCTCTAAATTTCTAAGTTCCACCCACAAATTCTACACACAAATTTAAAGACTCTGCTGTGGCACTGTCTGAGGAATTTGAGAAAAGGGAAAATGAAGAGTGCTGGAGACACTCAGTGCTGCTCCTGGCCACAGAGTGCTGCCCTTGTGTGGTGTCTCAATATTTATTTTAACAAAAGCACTTTAATGGACTATGGCAAGGTTAAAGAGCTCAAAATTTATTCAAAGACAATCAAACCATACTTAATTGATTTACTTGCTGTTTTCCTGAGCAGCTACAAGTACACATTATTAGATTCACCTGATAATTCAATCACACCCTCGAATCTCCTCATGGAGATGCCTCAAATTTCAAGGAGCATCCAGCAGGAAATTTAAGGTTTCAGTTGTTTCAGCCTCCTCCATGGAACAACTGAACACTGATGTGTGGGTTTAGGTGGATTAACAACAGGAGAGGGTGAAACCTGTGCTGGCTTTATAATATTAATATTTTAATAAAATGTCTTAAGGAACGTGGAAATAAAACAACACACTTTTGAGATAATATTAGTATAGGAGGTAATGTAAAGGCTGGTCTTTATTGGAGGCCTCCAGGGGCAGATACAGAAAATTTCCACAAAATGCCCACCCCCCCTCAGGGGTGAATAAGGTTTGATAAGTTTAGCAAATTAGCACAATTGGAAAAAAAACTAAAAATCGTCACTTAGAGGTGTAAGAGGTGAGATAATTTCTCTCTGGTTCAAGCCCCTTCTAAGTCTTCCCCCCTCAGATGGGAATTAAACTTTGTTTATAAAAAAATATCTCGAAGAGCTGATTTCAGGCTCGGTTCCTAGGGAGAACCAAGGCAGGACAGGAGCCTTGGAATGTGTTTTGTCTTTCTGCCTATCAGGACAAGGAAAAATATTGGGAAAACTAGCTACTAATACAATAATAAGCTACAACTATATCTATAAAGAATACAGAGAATATATAAAAAGGCAAAGAACATTTGGAATCGTGGCCAGTAAAGCCACACCAAAAAAAGAGAAAAAGATTAAGAAATGGTAGAAACCATCCCAGCACGGCAAAGTGTGGGGACACAAGACAGCTCTTGTTTGCTGTTCCTCGACCATTATCCAGGGCAGTAACTCCAGGGCTGGAAGACCTCAGTGATTCATCTAAAAATAGGGTGTTCACCACGTCGATGCAATTATCGGTGGTTTCAGTGCGGTTTCGACCCTGTCCTTGCAGCTGGGGAGCTTTGTGGGGCTACCTCGGGCTCTGAGCTCGCACAATGCCATTATCAGCCTTCTTGCACATCCATTGATGTGTGGAACTTGCTAATGGGCATTTTACCCGTCAATAATTACGCCCTTTCCACAGACACTATTAAGTAGATTACGCTGGTAAATACTTGCTCCCAAGTGTCCTGGGAGAAAATCCTATTGCCTTTAGTACCAAAAAAACCACCCCACACAACCCAAAACCAACCCCAAAAAAACTCTAAAAATTAAATAACCATCGTTGTGAGCTATAGCCAAAGAAATGAACACGATTTTAAAAATGTTAGGATTCAGACTGAAGCAGGAGAGGAGTATCCAAGGACTGTCTGGGTGCTCTTGAAGGTCCCTTCCAACCCAAACCATCCCATAATTATGTGATTCCCACTCCTTAACTTCTTCCATCAATATAAGAAGTCGTGGGAATATATTTCAGGAAAGAAGGTGATGGGTCCATATTATGTAAACCATTGAAGGGAAGGATGTGGAAGATTTCCTGTGAGACAGGTGTTTTGAAAATACATGGAGATTTCCATATTTCACAGTACAAATATTGATACTGCCTTGTAGATTTGCATTTGACCTCAGAAAATACAAATGTTATATATTTACATAATAAGCGAAGTCGATACATTTATATTTATATTTAAAATATAAATTATAAATATGTCTACTGTAAACATGGTACTTGCCAGGCTGGTACAGCAAGATGAATTCTTTGCATCCTCTCAGAGCTACTTTTCTCTGATTTTTTCATTGTTTTGTGGTCTCTCCTGTAGGTATCTCACAATGATGCTGTGTTAGGCCTCATTGATACCTTCCTCAATTTCTCTGATTTGCACCCAACTCCCAATCTCTTACATCTGATATAAACATTCGTTTGTTCAGAAAGAATTCAGACAAATTGTTAAGGAAATGTGTCTAAATGTGCCTCAAGGAGTTGGCAGAGTTTATACAGAGTCTATAAATTAATTTTATATGATCCCACACTGGCTGTAGAATTATCCTTACTTTGCCCTTATGGCTCAGCCCAGTTCTTTCACAGCCTGTTAAATTTAGCAAGTCTTGACATCAGCCATGAATATTTCTAAAAGTCATAATGTGAAATCTTCTTAGCATACAAAACACAAATCTGTAAGATCATTTTTATTGTTAAGGTTGCTGCCTACGTCTGAATATTGCACTGCACTTAGACCAACTGAACGATATAAATCTATTCTATTCCAAAAAATATGGGAGAAGTTGAGTTGGCTGAATGTAATTCTCTGCTTTGGTTTAGCCTGATCTCAAAATCAGCTGGCTTCCAGTACTACTAGAAATCAGAAATAGCACTGCTGACTTCCAGGCAGCCAAACCCATGAGAAATATCCAAGAAATAGGTCAGCTGAATTTAGAACTCTTTCACAAGTGCTGCGTTCTAAAACAGAGCAGGTGTAATGGACTCAGGAGTGCTTCAATAACTGCTCTGCTCTACCTCCTGCCTGCAAATATTTATGTGCCATATAATTTTATTTCTTTTTTCCATGAAAAGAAATTGTGTGACCATAATAAAGGTTAGGCCAAATAGTAAAGCCAGCAACTGCTGGCTTTGGTTAATGGAGTCACTCTCTCAGTGACTTGAAAAATCAGATGTAGCCTGAAACCCACATATTATACATGCTAGAAAGCACATTTCCAATGCAAATTCTGTGCTGCAGACACTGCAGAATTAACATATGTAGCCTGTAGTAATGCTTTGTTATAAATGCTAAACCTAAATGCAGATTATAGAGTCCCTGTGTATTTAGTTTGTACATAGAAAACATAATTTTGTGTGGTACAGGGAAGTGGCTTACAGGATCTGGCTGAGGTGTCATTTCTCAGTAATTCAGGAAGGGTGTACATAAATTGGGTGTTATGAATATGAAGTTATAAGGTGCTTTAAGATCTCTGGGTGAAACTGAAAGGAAAATGCAAAATATTGCTATTTGCATCATTTCTCATGAAATGCACACCCAGTCATCACAGCTCAGCCAGCCTTGTACCTTACTCTAAACATGCAAATCAGAATTCCTGCCAGCCTCAATTCATTTATCAGCTGATAAATGCAAAATAACACCAACAGAGCCAAACCCCTTTTCTATTCCTGGGTACAACAAGTGCATTCATGACTGGTCCTACAGAGAGCTGGGTGAATACAACCCAGGCTCACATCCCACTCACCCTCTGCATCCCAGGGATAACGAAAATGTGTTGTTCTTAAAAGCACAGCCAGTGCCCACTTATCTTTGAATCTTTGAACATTTCTGTCCTCTTGTTGCCACCTAAAATCTCCAATAGCCAGTGTGGCTTTTTCATCAAAGCTCGCTTATGCTGATGCACATTTTTGTCTGGACAGAATTCCAGGGTGTTGGGGATGAGCACCAGGCAGAGTCAGGGGATGTTTTTGGGGATGGCTGAGGTGTGGGAGGGGTTTAGGGGAGCTGGGAGTATTTGGGATATTCAAAAGGGTGCAAGTGGTACCCTGAATTTATCTTTCTGCTGCAAACCAATTTTGCCTCATTCTGTTTGATCTTGGAACATCTATTCCCTCTAATGTCTCCTCAAGATGAGCGTTTCCTCAACATTTCACCAGGAATGCTCACTGTGCATTATTGAGAGCACAAAAAAAGTTTCCCACACATTACTTTGACCATTGCTTTTTGTGCAGTTTATATTTGGACATGACTTAAAGGCAGTCCTGAGCTTCATTACAAGGCAGTTTATAGGAAAGTTTGTCTTTTGTTTTACTGATATTAGAACCAACACTGTAGAAAATCAGAGTCAGATTCTTGTTGTCCCAAACCGTGTCAAGGCTGAACAAAACTCACGGGTGCTTCCCTGCGGGGAGGTGTAGGGGGAAACCACCTGTGAAAAGCACATTTGAAAACAGATTCACTTCTGTGTCCTTATGCCGAATATCTGATACCTAAAGTATCTGAGAGGGAACAACTGGGCCATTAATTTATTTTCTTTAAGAGTCTAATTTAGTGGGTTTTAATCTGTGCTCCTGTCAGCACTGAAAAAGCCGGGCTGAGATTTCTGACTCTACAAACTTCTCAGTGCTTCAGAGCTCCAAAAATGTCCCGGAGGAATCTAATTGGGAATTAACCAACTGGAACACCAAAAGAACGAGCTACTCCTGTAGCAGTCTGCCCATTACATGTTCACATTGAAATATCTGCCTATTAAAACCACCCAAGATTACTTGGAGCTTTTCCCGTGTTTGTCGCCTTTGTCAGCTGTGCAAAGCTGATCTCGCCTTCTTAAAAGCTCAAACCTTGGCAAAAATCCTTCATAATATTAACATGTGCAATGGTAAAATATAGAAAATTGCCCACTTCAGCCACAGGGGGAGGAGAGGCAGGAGGGAAATGGAGGAAAATATAATTTAGGTGTTGTGCTGGCAAACCTGAGCAGTTTTTCTGGCAATGATCTGTTGGGGTCTGTTGGTCACTGCTGTCTTAGACACAATTTATTGATTCCCTGCAGATGTGAGACTTAACAACACAGGCTCTGACACCTCCTGCTTGGTTGATCACACACTCTGCAGACAAGATTAAGTGTATAAAAGAGCAAAAGGTCCTGCCTGGGAGCAGGCAGCGTTCCTCAAGGATCAGCTCTTGAAGCTGACACTGCAGCGAGGAGCTGAGAAAGTCCCTGCAGGAATCCCCTCCCAAATCGTTCCCATCCCTCTGCCTGAGGCGGGTGTTCACTCCTAACATAAAAGAGCTTTTCACTTTCGCTTTAACTGGATGGAAATGGGGCTGGTGAGTCACACAAGCAGGATGCTGCTATTGTTAGGGGCAGGTTTGGTGTGGAGCTTGCTCGCAGCCTTGGTCTCTTTGAAGACGGGTAGAGCCTCCAGCAGTTTGCTGTTTTAATCCTCCCAATTTGTCTGGTAACTGCCTGGACTTAGCCCTGGATTTGGTAAAGAAATGGAGATCATTATTGGAACGAGTGGAGCAAAGCCCTTGGAGATTTGTTTGCGGAACACACCGAGGATAAGTTTTTCACAATTGATGTTGGCAGTGATATCCATAGGCTTTATGGATATTTCCAGGCTTTATGGAAGCCTATTCTGTTTATAAGGTGTTTATAAGGAATCCCTTTGGTTTTTATGACCCATTCCCCTCCCTCAAACAGGACTTATAAGACATTGTTTAATATTACGAGAAGATTTTCATAGTGTCCCAAATGTGGAGGGTATCTCTGAGCAAGAATAATCATGTCTGTACTTCTAAATTACTTTAGCTTTGCTTAACCTTGGATGGAAGGTGAGAGGGGGAGGCAAAGTTGTTCATGCTGAGCTACACTGACAGTCAGATAAATAAAATTTATTTGCCTTCTCCCCATTTAAGATTTCCACAACTGCCTCCATCAACTCTCCCTCATTCTGCTTTTCATATTTCATCTGTAGTTTTAAATCTTACTCTGAATGACAACATTAGCTTTCTAAACTACTCAGCAATATCAGTTTCCCCCCAAAGACTTCCCTGAGGCTGATTTGTAGAGGCTGCAGTTGTCTCTCTGTTTTTTTTTCCCTCTGACTTACATTGAACAATACTCTCACTAATGACATTTCCCCAGCAATGATGCACCAGGGAAAAGCACAGAACGAGAAGCAGGAATGATGAATACATTCTAAATGGATGGAAGAGGAAGTGCTACAATTTGCTCCTCTATCACTCCATAAAAAAAGCTACAACCCTTGTCTTTTTCCATCAACCATAAAGATGGAGCACTGGGCTGGGATATTCTTAGATAAATCAGGCATGACATTGTACAGTGCATTTTTGCACCCTTGCAAAGAAAAGCCAAGCCTAAGCTTGAAAGGGGTGTCTGTGCCTGTCTAGATATTCTGATTTAAAAGCCTCAGCTAAAAGGAGAGGCTGACATAAACTCAGGATGAAAATGCAATAAATGATTTCCTGTGGGGAGAGCAGGAGATGTGCAGAGAAAAGGTCATTCCAGTTGGGCAAAGCCAGACATTAGGAAACTCCTCCATCAAGTCATAACCCCAGCTGCTTCTCCTCTCCTCTGAGCTTCCTGGCTGTGTCCTCATGGATGATTTCCTTCTCTCCTCTGCCTGTTTGCTCAGAGATACACCCTGGATTCCCAAATATTTTTAAAGTCAGCCAAAAAGGCTATGCTTCCTACTGAAGCCTCATCTAGACCTGCCTGTGCTCCTTGTCTGCTGTTGATATTTGTTTCACAGCCCAGCCCCTAAAGACCAGACTCTTCTGCTTCCCCAGGCCCCTTACCAGGATCTGCTAAGAGCCACTTGCACTTGCCCATGATCAATAGTTGAAGCCACAACTGATATTTTGACAGAATAAACTTTAATCCCAGCTGGGAGCTCTCTGCAGTGCACATGAACCAGCTTTGCTAGAATAACTTGTGGCTTCCAACTTCTCCTTGAGAAGGAAAATGTGAGGAAACTCTCCTGGGTTCTACGCAGCTGATAGACAAAGTTTTCTCCTCCCTTGCCTGCAGCAGGGCTCCTTGGTTAGGAGAGATTGCAGATGTTCACAGCTGGGGACTAAACCAGAGCTGTAAACTTTCTATTTTCTGTTTATTTGGAATACTTGCTTGCTCTAGCTGGAATTTCATGCATTGGAACTCTTTGACAGCAGGAATTATGCTGAACTATCACATGCTTGCACTGGAGAATTTCTGGGTAGCTTAGCGATGTCACACGAGATAATAGAAAATGTCATTTTTACTCAGCCATCACAAGGTGCCTCATGGAGCGTGCTGTTATTGTATCCCTATCTTAAAGTCTCACACAACATGGATATCTCAAAACTATGGAATCCCACTTAGAATCCATCTAACCCAGAAAAGTATCAGAGGCAAATTTTTAGAGGAGTGTCTCTTGTGAACAAGGAGTTTTCAGATGAATAAACAAAGACAGATCAGAGGAACGATCTATTAAAATTGTAGCTTGAACTTTGGCCATCACTATCTGAATCAGATGAAGAAGTGGCTTTAGATTTGCATTTCACAGACTTCCTTTCCTAATAAGGTGTCAAGACCATGAATTTCACAGAAATTTGCAGGTGGTGAAATACTGACACACTCCAGGGTGGAAGTTCTTCCCCTGCAGGGTTTTAAGGTTTTGGAAAAATCCTATGATTTCTCTAAGTTTTTTTTTTTTTTTTTTCAGGATTTCGCTGTAAATCTACCATGGAGCGACTCAATTTTCATATTTAGAACACCTAACAACCTGTGCCTTGTCCTTTTAATTTGTTTCTGACAGATTTAAAGAAATTAATTTGCTTTCAGTTTGAATACGGTGAGACCATGGGGTACTAAGCTTGCAGTCCATGAAACTCTCAAGAGAACAGAAAACTTTCCTTTTCACAACAGGCTGCTTTGTAGAGCCATAAAGAATAATTGACTTCTGCTTAGCACTTATTTGCTTAATTTCAAAGTATGCTATCCTTTCCAGGCCTCAGAACTGATGCCAATACGTGTTAGTGAGCACTGAGCTGAAAGCCCTGTGCTGCTGGCAGGTCAATATTGCTTGATTCCACTTAGGAGCCTATTTCAGGAGCTCATTAAAGTGTTTCTGGGACTAGGATACTTGCACAGCTCAAATTTGCAGCAGCACACAGCAGTCAGGAAGCATCTTTAAATATCTATGCAAATCCAGTGGGACAAGCGAACACACACATTATGGAGCCAGCAGGTTCCCTCTGTGCAACTGCTGTTCTTGGAAAGGGCTGTGAATATCAGAGCAGAGATGGCCAAATGAGTCCTCCTTCAGCCAGGTTTGATTATCTGTGTGTTGGTTGGACTTTGATAGAGCTGCTGTGAGTTTTGCCCACGCAGAACAGGACTCTGTGCCTGAGAGCACTGGAAGGACCTTGCCTGCTGCATGAGTTCCTGAATGGTGAAAAAATGCCAGTCCTCAGAAGTGTGGCAGTTCTCCCACTCACAAGTCTCTCCTCTGACAGGAGAGGCCTTTTCCCAAGTCCTTGTTAACCAAAAAGCCAAACGGGACTCTTGGTTGTTCTCACTCTCCAGGTTGTTTATTATTTTCTGATCAGCAATTTCTGCGCACCAGGCTTTACACCAGCTTGGCCTGAGGGACAAAAGGCACAAAAAAGCCCCAAACACACAGAATCAAGGTTCTCTTCAAGAGAATTCACCCAATTCTCACCAAGAACTGACATTATTTCTGCTTTTCTACCAAGAACCAACTCAATCTCTATTCATGTGACACTGTGGCAAATTGTGCCCAATGTTCCTGTGTCCCCAACACTGCAGAATGTGCAGGAGATGGAGAAGGAGAAAGAAGCCTGAAAGCCACAAGGATTCTCCAGCTTGTCTTCATCTCCTTACCATACTAACAAACCAAGAAATCTAAATTTCTCCCCCTGGGATAAATTCCATATTATGCTACTCTCTAATTGACATTCTGGAAAGTTCTGTTTCATCCCAGAGCCTGGTCAGCCCTTTGCATGGAGGAAGGTTAAAAGTAGTATTTGTCAGAGGGTTTGGATCCTTCAAAACATGCAGAGAAATATTCTCTGCATTCTGGCTTCCAACACAGAAGCTGTCCTGAAGTGTTTTGGTTTGGTTGAAACCTAAACTGGTTTTGTTAACTCGTTGGAGAAAAGAGGAAGGGAAGGTAGTTTCTAATTTTGCCGTGATCATGCAGAGCCTTTCATTGTGCTCCCTCAGGGGTGAGCTCGGTTGGAGGGGGGAGCTGCTCTCCCTGCCTCAGCAGAAGCATTTTGGGCAGTGGATGAGCTGACCTGCTGCAGAGAGACTCTGTTTCACCTAAATTCTTTCTTCCAGTACTAAACTCCCAGTTATTTCAGTGTGGCTATTTTCTTTTTCTTTATTAGTCCTCCTTAACTCATTATCTCTGTGCAGAGGGACTGGGTCCGCCTATCCATACAAATGCAAGTAGAAGAAAAAATGAGATTGAAAGTTTAGACATGACACTATATCAGCTCATTTTCTTGCTGCCTGTTTCTTTCCTTGGTTCCTGAAATAATTTCTTTTCAGCCCAGGATTTTAGCAGGAAAATGACTCCTTAATTTACACTAAACAGCTCCATTTCTGTCTTATAAAGACTTTTTCAGTAAGGGTGGGTTTGCTGGAGGCAGTACTGATGTGGTACATGTTGGGCAGTTAAAGCCTTCATTTAAAAGCTTCCCAGAATTTGTCTGGAAATAATGTAGATAGCAAGAAATGGAGGGAAGACAATAAAACACAAAATAGCTCATTTAAACAGGTGTGGAAAAACTGAGGGATTTTTTTCTGGGGTTGGTGTTTAATGGAGAAAAGGAAGGTAAGTTAAAATAAACAAAGCATGTAAAGATGTATATTTTCAGTATTTTAATTTCTGTTATTTAGCTATTGCCTTTTCATTTAGTATCACTATTTATTTCTTCCAACCTTGAGAGTAAAGTGCCATAGTGGAGGTAATAGGGACTAAAAGTGATCTTTGAGTGGGAGTGAGGGCAGGGAGGGAACATCCCTGAACCCCAAGAGCATCCTCAGTGATCAGTCACAGATTCCCTGGGGAAGAGCAGTCAGGGCCCTTTTCTAATCACCAGGCTACAGGAACACTGAGATAATCTGTAAATACAAAATTCTGCAATCAACTAAATTAACATAAACTCCACGCCAAGCCATAATTAGTGATAATAATGAAAAATAAGGGATCTACTTGGAAATGCGAGTGCTTCATATCTCCAGAAGAGGTTAATGGGAGAGAGATATTCAGTTTTAGGGATTTCTGGCCACAGCAATCTGAATTTGAAAATGTGAGTGTGAAAGTTTGATAGAGCAGATGCTGTGTATCAGCTCTGGAAAAATCTGCTTTTGTTTAATCTCTGTCCCCTTCCAGTGGCTGAAATGGTGGAATCACTCCTGATTTGTGGTTTAACTGGGCCCACAAAAGCCTGAATTGCTGATTGCTGGGTGTTAAATATATCTGAACTTTCTTCTTCCTACAAGCTTGCGTGGTTCCAGCTTCCTCTTTATTTTATCCCCCTTCCCAATTCCCAGATTGAGTCTCTGAGGGCTCTGTGGTGGGAGGTTGTTTTGAAGCAAGGCTGTACAGCAGCTCCATATTCTGCAATCCTTCCTTCTCATCACAAAATATCTTAATGTTTTTTCACAGAGTGGCTGAAAATAAAGTTTAAAAAAATAAAAGGAACTGGCAATGAGAATTGGCATAAAGATATACTTTGAACTCTTATTGCATAAACACTGAGAGTAGTTCTGGCTAATGGAAGACAGAAACTACAGCTTGGTGCAGCAGCCAAAATTTGGAATGTGCAATTATGGTAAAAACCCCTTAAATAGCCAAATAACACCCCCCAAACCAGCCCTTTACCCATGCAGGGAGTAGCCAATGACCTGGACTGTGAGGACGAAGAGTTTGAATTTTAATCTTTACTGTAAAGACTGATTAAAGTATTTTTGGTCGTAGAAATGTTTTTAGCCCCTTTTGTCTGTGTGCCCCCATAGCAGCCTGGAGCTGTGAGCTTCAAAGAGCTGAATGAAGCCTCCAAGTTATTATTTCATGATATTGAAAAAGCAGATGCTGCAAACAGAACAGATCCACTGGCCAGGCATTTTGGTACCTCCCTTTTCTTCATTTGGTGGATTTAATAAAAACCAAGTGTATGCTGAGGATGCCAGTCTCCACCTTCTCAATCAATGGAAAACAAGCAAAGTTTTAAAGGAAGAATTTAAAGAAAACCCTGAAGTAGGGAGGATTAGAGCTCCAAGACAGGACTTGTTGCAATTTGGGGTGTTCTGGAGTATAACCAACTCTTGGTCATCCCCCTGCAATAAATCATTTCAAACTCTACCAGCAGGCAAATACTTAGAGAATAATAAGGGACAAAGCTGTCTGCACCCAAATAAAATTGTCAGATTCAAAGTATTTGGTTTTTAACGATTTTTTTATGTCTCTAATTTGATAAAGAGTGGAATTTCATGGTTCTTGGGGATGTGTGTGTAGCAGTCACTGCATGGCCCTTTGTGTGAAAATAAATATTCCACCTTGGAAAATCAAAAAGGCTCCCTGCCAGCTTTCAAGCCCCACCATGCAGCTGGAATTAGCAGCTCCAGGCTTGTTTGACACACACTCCAGCAATATTCCTTTGGCCATGATGCTCCTGACTCTTTCAGAACCAGGATGGCACAGGAAGTGAGGGATCTCTCCCCTGTTTGCTGAGGAAAGCAGCAAATTCTTCGGGTGAGAATTATTTTCAGTGTAGAACTCTTTTGTGTCTTAAAAAACCAATCCCAAGTGGCTGGGCTGTATTTATAGAGGCAATGATGTACCCAGCACTGCTGATAAATACCCAGTGATGGAATTCAGTGGGAGCAATTGGGAAACCTCTGTCTTCATATTTAGGCACTTTCTGGTTTTAAATGCATAAATTCATCTCTAATGGGTATAATATAAAGACAGTTTTCTTGAAGACTCCAAGGTTATATTCATTTTCCACAGAGATCCAAACTCTTCAGCTTCTGGTGAGAGATCTATAAACATGAGAAATGCCTCATAACAAACCCAAGGATCATTTATAAATGGAAAAATAACTTCAGCTGGGACTGCAATTGAAGGAAATAACCATGCTGTTTCCAACAACCTTTACTGTTACTAACTTAGAGCTTCACTTTTGTACTTCTACCTTCTGCTGCTCTGGGAGCATGTAATTGTCATTGCTTTTCAAATGTTCCTGCTGCAGCTGGATTATTTTCCATGAGTTTTCTTTCTCTGTTAAATTGGTGGCTCAGAACGTTCCAGATCTCAGTTTAGCATCTGCTTTCTTTGACTGTGTGCTTCTCTCCACCCTTCTGCAAGGTGATATTTAAATGTCCTTTGGGAAGGCTGACACACTGCACTTCACTGCCCAAAACCAGACAGAAGTGGACATTTTCCTGATCCTTCTCAAATACCTTGTTTTAGATGTTTTTCCCCTCCCTCTGTCAATTGATTGCCTTTTGTGGTGAATTTTTTACCCCCTGATTCTGTTTTGTTTATCCTAATAGAATAAAAGCTTTTAAAGGGAACTTTCAATTCAATGATGGATAATGGCAAACTGGTTATTACAAAAATGACTTAACAGATATTGCCAATTTCTTTTTTTTTTTTCCTTCACATTTATCTACACAGGAAAGCTATTGCACAGCAAGGTAGAACATGAATTTAAAGCAAAGTAACTGCTTTACATTAGCTTCCCACAAGTATCCTGTCATCCAGCACACAGGTTTCACTTAATCCACTCCCAAATTCAGCTGAGTAAATTTGTGTAAACATACCCTTGCTGTGAAATCTTGTTCACATTGAGACATAAATACAAAAGAGCTTTCCAAGCTCCTTTCCAGGAATTTATGCACTTTCCTGGTGCCCTCTGCAGTGGTATCAGAGTGTCTCTGAGTTCATGATGTATTTATTTATTCTTCTAACATCCCTGTGTCTTTCCTAAGGAGGGTTGGAGTAGAGAAGAGAGGTGAATTTATTTTCCCAACTCCAAAGCTGGCATTGTCACTGCTGGGCCATCCTTTGTCTCCTAATCCTGTCTGCTCAATCATAATTCTATTTCTCCTCCATTCAGGTGTGACTCAGCTGCACAACAACACTGGTGGCTCCTGCAAGCTGAAGTTGTTATTTCCTGGCCATGTGATGTTTGTGTTAATTCATGTTCTCATTTGCATTCAGTGAAAGTAGAGGAAGAGCTCAGTGACATGTTTTGATTCAGATTCTCAGGGTTTTGTTGTTCTTGGGTATGTAAGTTCCATGGCCTTTAAATAACTTGAGAATCTTTTTTTTTTAAGGGAAATATCAAATAGCCTGTTTTAAATAACTTGTGTTCCCCCTGCCTGCTCCTCTCTCAGAGGAATTGCATTTGCATAGAAAGAGGATTCCTTAAATAAAGGCACCAAACATGTTTTTGGAGCAGAAAGAAACTCAGCAGCCAGAAGTTATATTAGGATTAAGCACTGCCCTTCCAGCTGAAGAACAGACTAAGTCAAAACTTCTCAGCATTTTGCTGAATATTAGAATTAAATGACGTTTTAATTATACATAGATCCATTCATTCATTTGCCATACTCTAAGCAAACAGAGGATTCCAGACGCCTTCAATCTTCCAGCCCAAGATCTGATATCTTGAAGGCCTTTTTGCTGCATTGTTCAGAGGCCTGACAACCAAAAAATGGTTGAAAGTTGGACTTCACCAAACACTGAATTTCAAAATGCAGATGCATTTAGTTAACTCTGAAGACTCCGAACTCTTTTGGCTCAATGCAAGGAAAAAGTGAATCTGAAATAATAGCTTTTATTTCAAAATGAGGCTGCTTTGCCTTGTTTCTGTTCAGAATTTCTTCCCTGGCTTGGCTGGGATTTTCCATTTCCTGCCTTGGGGTCCATGCAGGATATGGAATCCATGGGTAGAAGCTGCTCATTGGAGGCTGATTGTCAAGGAAAGGAAAAGATTGAATCCATCAAGAGGACTTTTCCCACAGTTGTTGGTTGGTTTTTCATTTGTGGTAGGTTATGTTTGGATTTTTTAGGTTGTTTTTTTTTTTAGTTCTCCACCTGAACTGGGAGTGTTTAGACTAGCAGCACATCCTTGTGTGTAGAGACCATCCTGCTTGCAGAAAAGACACTTTAAATCCCTAGAAACTTTCCCAGCCTGATATTTTACTAAGAATAGGAAAATCATTCCCTTGAAATATTCCCATTAATGTGTGGCATATGTGGATGCATTTCTAGGGAGGTTTATTTCATAATTGGCTCACAAACAGTCACAACTCTCTGCAACTCTCACCACCTACTGCCAGATTGGTTGGGGTTTTGTTTGTTTGTTGGGTTTTTTTAAATACCTGAAGTCTCTAACTTTGGGTAATTGAAGATCTCAGCTTATTTTTATTTTAACACGGAAAGAAAGGTTCAATCTGTTTGTGATACTAAGACTGACATTGTTTCAAAGCAGATTTAGAGATAAGTTTGGTCCTGACATTTAGTCAGCAGGTGGGTGTTGTTTATTGCCTAGCAATTAGAACTTACATTAACATAATATCTTCTCAACTTCAAAAATTTCTGAGAGCTCTCCATGAACAGATTCCCAAGAGCTCTCCCCTGCTCTCTTCCCTTTGTCTTTTCACTTTCCCACCTCCACAGCCTTCCACCCACCTGCCTTTAAATGTGCTGTTTCAAATTTAGAGTTTAAGAAACTTTGTTTAAGTCTAAATCATGAAAGATATTTTCTTCTAGGGCAGAAGCAGCCCACAGCCCCTTTATTTTAAACCAAGTTAAACCAGTGCTTTTCAGTCTTCAGAAACTTTTTTTTCCCCTCACTTTGAATATTTCTCTGTGAGCACTTCACTCCAGAAAATGTGTGGTGAGGAGGGCAGAGCCTGTTCCCCATCTTGAAATGATCCAGGTGCAACAAGTATTTTACTTTCCATCCTTCATGGCTTCCCTTTCTCTCAGCATTTTCTCTGATGTTGTTATCAGTTTATTAAGGAGAGGCATTCATTAGATTTCTATTATATCTGCTTTTTATAACATTGTCATATTCATCTTTACCTCTGAGCTAATGGCTTTTCTGCAGGAGAAAGTGAAAATGAGATGGTTCAAGCTAAAGAGGCAATGAAGGCAAACAAATGTGAAAAACGAAACCTAATCGAAATGTATTACTTTGAAAATAATTGCTAATTGATTTCAAACTCAAGTCAGAAGTCCACAGCCAAACATTCACTACTGCTCTGTCACAGGCTTTGCTCACAAAGTTGGTTCAGCAAAATGGTGAGGATTTCTGGAGGAATCACACAAAACTGAACACTGTTCCTGGGCATTTTCCCCTGTGCAAATCCACCTGTGCACGCACATCCTCAGAGCAAATTTTCATCCTTCTTCTCAACCTTTATTTTTTAAGCTTAAGCTCCATCAGTTCCGTGTCAAGGAGCAGCACTTGGTGACCGAGTCCTGGATTATTTTCCCCAAACCTTCGAGGAGATGTTTTCCATTCAAGGACACACCTCCCTCCCTTGCCCGGGAGGATGTAATTATTAAAAAAACACAATTAGCACCGGACAAATGAGCTCTGGGGAGTCATCAGTGCCTTGCTCTGTTCCTGGGGCCAGCCCTGAAGGATCAAGCGCTGCTCCCCTCCCTTGCCCCATCACCTTGTGCTGAAATAAATAAATCATCCCGGCCCTCCCCGGCACTCACTCTGGGGAGGAGCAGCAAAAACCTTGTTTACTCTCAGATTCAAAATCCCTGCTCCAACCCCTATCGTGAGGAAGAGGAAAATTGCTGGGGGGCAGAGCGGTGAGGAAGGGATGAAATTCTCAAACCGAGTGAAATCCAGTGCGGCTGTTCTATAATATTGGTAGCTCCCCGACCCGGCAACAAAATCAAAGGAGCTTATTTTGAAAGAGAGCAGCTCCTGTGGTGTGAAGGCTTCCCGGGGAAGCTGTTTTTGGTTAGGGAGAGACAGGAGAAGGAGAGCCGGGGTGGTGGCAGCTCCCGGGGAATGGGGCTGGAGCATCCCCTGCTTCACGGGGCAGGGAGCGGCGGCTTTTTTGGGGAAAACGGGAACACCATCAGCGGCAACGTGTATAAACAAGCTTTATTCAGGCTCCGCTGGAAATGAGGAAAATGAGGAAAGCGGCTTCTCTACCCTGAAATCGAGCGGGTCCCCGGAGATGAGAGCTGTGCCGGTTTACAGCAACCCGAGCGCTCCTACAAAGAGCTGACAGCAGCCTTTATCCCCCAGATAACGAGCTTGACAAGTCTCTTTGCCATTTGGGCACATTGAATTCTCAGGAGAGCTTCACATGAATAAATCATTGCCTCTTTAGTGACTATCCAGAATTTATGAACCCCCACTTTTTTTTTTTTTTTTTTTTTTTTTTTTTTTTTGACAAGCGCTTTTCTCAATGTAGGTTGTGACTTGTGGCTCCTTGGAGGATGGTGACAACTGAGCAGTCCTGGAGGCTTTTACTTTCTACTTTTTGGATGTTCCAGTAACTTTTCCTGCCACTGAATAGCTGCACAAGTGTCTATAACTACCAAAAAGGCTAACATTTTCAGAAAAGCAGCATAGAGCTGGGAGAAGAAATCCAAAATGAGAGGAAAACCAGGTTATGTCAAAGTCTGAACCAAAAGAAGACAAAACTTTCCAGAGGGTGAAAAGTAGAATTTAATTTTACCGTTCATATTGGGGTGCTTCTTGCTTCAGGTTTTCATTTGTGACACATCAAGCTGAGAGAAAACATCTTTGTTGAGATATTTCCATCATAAACTGGAAGTTTTCAGTGTTTTCCTTGTATTTAGCCTTGTTTTGTAGCCAGACAATTTGTCTGTCCTGAGAGGTGCAAAAACCTTTGGTGAAAATCCCTGTATGCCCTGTCATATTTGGAATATCAAATGAATGTGACCCTTTAGACCCTGACTTTTGCTTCCATCTCATTCGAATGTGAGGCTGAACCACATTTTGAAGTTTGTGTCTTGTCTAGAATGATGTGATTTGTTGTTTGTGGTTTTTTAAACTTTGATTGGAAAAGCACAGAACTGGCTCCAGGGAGTGGAAGATATAACCTGAGACTTCACCACACAGAAAAAAACCTGATGTAGACAGAATCCCAAATCCCTAACTTCTAAGAGATTTATTTTGAAGGGTAGTAGGAGACTGGAGATGTTTTGTCAGCATTTTAGCATTCCCAGTGCTGAAAACAGAATAAACTCTTCAATTCAGCCTGAGGTTCAGTGGGTCCAGAGGAGGTACTAACTTTTCCAACTGGGATAATTCTTAGAGGTACAAAGGCAAAGGTTGAGGGCAGCAAAAGCATTATGGTTTCGGTTTCCCAGCTGTGAGTGCCACCTGTAGAAAAGCTCTGCTTGAGCAGCAGGATTAACCTTCATTTGAGTATAACCTACCCCAGAGTCTGAAGCTGCTGTTCCCAGGCAGCATGAGATCAAAAGTGGAGTTTTACAGCCAGGACTTACCAAGGAGGAAAAGGGAGAAATGGGGAATTAAGAACTTTGTTAAACCTTTTGATATAAAGGTTGGTTTGATGCAACTGTTTCAGAAGTATCCAGCAAAGAGGTGAGGCAGTAAAAGAAAAATATTCATAATAACCACATTTATGACTGACACAGAAGAGCTCAGTGTCAGTCCTCACGGCTAAATTGACTTATTTTACAAATCTGAACTAAGGCCAGAGTTTCAATTATGTAATCTTTGAGTTGTAGAATCGAGCCTTACACGCAACTGTGTAGTTTTTAAACTATTGTTTTTATCATTAGACTTAAGTTCTACTGATCTATGTCAGGAATCAAATTAACATATCTTGAAATGAATTTGCATAACCTGAAAAAAAAAAAAAAAAGCTTTGCAGAGCCTAATATAAATTTACATTCCTAATAAAGTATTAACATATCCAAAAATGGATTTTAAATAGTACCACTGTATTTTAAATCATTCCTGTGTATTCCTAACAAACAGCTTTGATTTGCATGTCCTGACTTTGCAATGTAACAGAGAACTGGTAATTGAGTGGTTTGTAAATCAGCTTTTTAGCACTCTGCTGCTGCCACTTTTGTTTGTGTAAATGAGACTTAACAGTGCAAAAGGCAACCAAAAGCTTTGCCTTTTCCACGGAGGAGCATTGAAGATAAAGCCAGAATTTGCAGTGGGAAGGATGTTCCAGGAGATGCTTCATTCGACTCAGCTGAAAACTGAAATGCAAAGCTTGGAATGATCTCCATACATTCAAAGTGTGAGCCTCAAACCAAAGCACTTCTCTCTCACTTAATAGATAACACTAGAGTTACAGAATCATAGAGTTGGAATGGTTTGGGTTGGAAAGGACCTTAAAGATCATCTCATTCCACCCCTGCCACCTTTCATGGGATGCTCCAAGTTCCATCCAACCTGGCCTTGGACACTGCCAGGGATGGGGGTGATGACTTTGGGCTGTTCCTTAAGGGATTATTCCCTGCAAACACAAGATGTTTGTTATTCTGCACCATAATTTTTATTTTTTTATTTTTTTTTCCCAGAATAAGTTTTATATTGAAGCCTGGAGGGATTTCTAGAGAGAGTTTGGGAGGAGTGTGGCGGGTCTGAGAACTCAGGAGAGGATTTGGATGGGGGCTCTGAGCAACCTGGTGTAATGAAAAGTGTCCCTCTCATGGCAGTGGGATTCAGATGGTCTTCAAGGTCCTTTCCAGCCCAAACCACTCTGGGACTCTCTGATTCTCCCAGTGGGGGAGGTCCTGACATCTCAGAGCCAGCAGCTGGCCCCGATGATATTGGAGTGTTGGCACTTGAGTCCGTAGCCAGGGATGCATAAAGGCTCTGATTCAACAAGGTACTTCAGCTTTAGGAGTCCTACTGAAATCAGCTGGATGATGCATGTGCCTCAAGTTATGCACATAAAATCTTCTGTAATGGAGCCAAGAGCAACCCCCATTGAAACCTGCCATCGAGCTTACTCTCCTGCTGCAGCTGAAACACTGGCTTTTAATAGAAAACCAGGAGTGGGATTGGGAAGTAATGGGCTGTTTGAGAGTCTTCTGCACCCTCTGGAGGTGGTACAAGCAGGCAGTGAAATTAGAAGGTGAGGTGGGGGAGACACATCTCTTGTTCTCACTGTGGTTTTCCCCAAATTCTTCCCAGATTTTTTTGAAATGGCCTCGTTTGGGCTAGCTCTCTCTCTGATGGCAGCTGAAATCCTGCCAAGAGACCCAAACCTCTTGGCCAGGCAGGCAAAGCCTTTTCTGTGGCTGAGAATGTGTTGGGAGCCTCTTAAAATAAAATGATGACTCTTGGAGTAGAAAAGGAGGAACCAGTGTATGGTTCAATTTGTTTAGCAAAGTCCATCCATCACCCTCATGAGATTGTGCTGAAGGGAGTGAATAGTTTTAGCCTCAAACCTGTGATGGAGTGTGAGGCAGCTCAGAGCAGGAGTTTGTAACATCTGGAAGGCCAAGGGGGTTCCTCGTGTCCCCTTTACAACCATCTGACTGTGCCAACCTGATTTTAGCTGTCACAAAAGACTGTTTTTATTTGCTGGCTTGTGATTCTCCTCGACAAAGTGGCCCCATGATAGGATATTACTCAGCTTGCTTAGCCTTCCTGTCTTCTTCCTCTATTTTGCTTTGCTCATGAACCCAGTCCTTCAAACTGCCTGGTAAAGCTCTGACTGCATCTTTTGTTGCTGATAGAACAGAAAATTATAATGTACATAAAAACCATGTGTGTGTATATATATATGAAATACATTTTTTTTGTTGTTGCTTCCTTTCCTTTCCTTTCCTTTCCTTTCCTTTCCTTTCCTTTCCTTT
>CM031869.1:2961976-2997653 GCA_018697195.1 Certhia americana | reverse complement strand
CCTTTCCTTTCCTTTCCTTTCCTTTCCTTTCCTTTCCTTTCCTTTCCCTTTCCCTTTCCCTTTCCCTTTCCCTTTCCCTTTCCCTTTCCCTTTCCCTTTCCCTTTCCCTTTCCCTTTCCCTTTCCCTTTCCCTTTCCCTTTCCCTTTCCCTTTCCCTTTAAATGGCCTGTCAATTAAAGGGTACCTGCAATTGCACGGTACAGTAACGGTACAAGGGCCCTTGACCTGTCCCTGTCAAGTGCCGTTACTCGTTCCCTTTAACTTTCCCTTTCCCTTTCCCTTTCCCTTTCCCTTTCCCTTTCCCTTTCCCTTTCCCTTTCCCTTTCCCTTTCCCTTCCTTTTTCTTTTTTCCCCTTTTCTTTTTTCCCCTTTTCTCTTCTGCATGGAAATCCTGTGAGTGAACATTGTGTGGACCCCACCAAAACAGAGTAAATAAATGAGTGGCATTATGTTATTTATTGCAATTGGGGTTTGGAGCATAATATCAGCTCTTTCTAAAGACCTTTGTTTGTCTCTGTTACATAACCCTGCTGCCCTCTCCATATGGTGGGGTTTGTGTGTGGTTAAGAGCCAATAAATCATTCTTTGGGGATGAGTTCACAGGAAAAAGGACAGTAGGTACTGAGATGATAAATATTTAGTAGGTGATTACTTGTTAGTGCTGTTATTTTACTTTTTATTACTTGGTGTTGTTCCTGGCATGCTGTCCCTTTTCAAATTCCAGGAATGAACCCCAAAGGCCTCATTGGAAGAGATTTTAAACCCCAGGTGAAATAGGCACAGCACAATCAAATAAATTTCTTGCACTAAAATTTATGGTCAGAACACAAATACTATTGGATCATTAATCAAAGTTTACATCAGGTTTTTCTATTGGACTGGATCATTATATGTGTTATACTTAAATATTCATCCTTGAGGAATGCTAATTGTATTTCTGCAGCCAGGAGAACCAAATAATTCAATCCAAATTCTCTCTGCTCGGTTTGCTGGGGGAATCAAGCTCAATTCACTGCTCCAAAAACAAAAGCAGGAAAACAAATGGGTGAAAATGACAAATGCTTAGATAAGCACATCTGAATCAAAGGCAGCTCCACACCATGAGAGAAAGAAGATGGAGAAAATTGTTCAAGAAATTCTACAAAACATTTAAGCTCACCACACCTTGTAGAAGAAAAAAATCTCCCACTTTATGTTATGCACCAAGATTCTCATTTTGGCAAGGGATAAGAGTGCCAGGTATGTTTATGGATATTCAGCAGGTATATATATACATAAAACCAGAACACAGTACAGAAATTATCTGAGAAACTGTCCCAGCTTTAAATTCGAAGCTGTCACTTTATTTCTTCAGCAGACAATGTAATTATTCCATAAGCATTAAGAAGCACAGAAATCCTTTACACAATGGGTGCTGATGTTAAAAAAAAAAAATCAGAATTTGCAGAATGTATAAAACATGAGAAAGGTTTACACACAGAAATTGCAATTGAATACATTAAAATCAAAGACAGGCAGAGAGTGAATTAATTTGGGATGTAGTTTAGTCAGTTTCTATAATTTAATTTTAGTGAGCACAGTACTTCCTAATTATCTGTATACTTGCAGATGCATAAATAAATCATGATTTTTTTTTCTTGTATTCCAAGTGTTCATACACAAAAAATACTCCAAACCCAACATTTTGGTAACTATAGTGTAAATAAACCAAATATAAAGCAGGGGCAGCAGGCAGTAATGACTTTCTGTGAGCAAAACCACTCCCATGAAGTTTTAAAGCATCTGAGGAGCAATAAATTCTTACAATTCCTCTGTAAAGATCACTCAGTTTATGCAGGAAAATTAGAGGTGCCTTTTTGCACGGTAGGGATTGTATTTAAATTTGTTGGCAATTTTTGTGGATGCAAGGGAAGATAAATTAGGTGGGTGGGCACGAGAAAATCAAGAGGCCAGTTCAACATAAAAGTGTCTTCCCCTCTCCTCTCCCGATTCTTTCACAGTAAGGATTAGAATATATTTTTATTTCTAGCTTTTTTTCTGTAGCAGCACCATGGTGGGACAGCCATGGAAAATGTTTAGGGAAGAACAAAATGTTCTTGGCTTTCTGGAGCTCAACAGGAATTTTTTTTTGGAGGAGTCTGAAGACACAAAAATTGTCAGAGGACATGACCAGGGAAGTCTAAGTGCCTGGTTCACTGGAAACAGTGATGTGTAGCATGCCAAAAACTTACCACGAATTTTTATTTTTTGCATTCCTAAGAGCAGTCAATAAATAAACAACATAATAGGAAGAAGTCAGGGAAATGATGAAAAACAAGGCCAGAAATAGACAGGAATATTGACTTTAAAAAGTTGGTATAAATCACATATAATTTACTGCAAATATGTATGAAGTAAACTCCCTTTGGAGGGGTCAGAGGCTTCAGGGTTTCCTCTGTAATGGGAAGTGAAGTCTTTATCCTGTACCACCAGATTATTTTAATAAGTTCTCCTTGCTCCTCGACCCTTCCTTCGTGACATTTCCCATCTAGATCAGGGGAAGAGCCATGAGCATTATTTCTTTCTGCTGCTCTCCTGAACAAGCTGGGACAGGGATTTCCTTCTGTTCCCTGGGACAGGAATTTCCTTCTGTCCAGCCCCTGGCACTGGGAGGTTCCTGTCCCTGCTCAGAGCACCTCTGCCTCATGAAAACTGGGTTTTATTGTTCTGAAGAGTTCTTATGTTTTCGTATTTTAGCCCAGCAGCTTCACAGAAGTAAGAATCCTTCAAGGATCATACAAATCATAGAATGACTGACTGGTTTGGGTTGGGAGGGAATGTAAAGA
Organism: Certhia americana; assembly: GCA_018697195.1. Classification (NCBI taxonomy): domain Eukaryota; kingdom Metazoa; phylum Chordata; class Aves; order Passeriformes; family Certhiidae; genus Certhia; species Certhia americana. The sequence continues at coordinate 2,994,828 of CM031869.1, read as the reverse complement.
TCATCCAGTTCCATCCCCTTGCCATGGGCAGGGACATCTTCCACTGTCCCAGGGTGCTCCAAGCCCTGTCCAGCCTGGCATTGGACACTTCCAGGGCCAGGGGCAGCCACAGCTGTTCTGGGCACCTTTGCAGGGCTTTCCCACCCTCACAGGGAGGGATTTCTTCCCAGTATCCCACCTGCATTTCCCCTCTCAGTTTGAAGCCATTCCCCCTGTTCCCATCAGTGCAGTCCCTGATGAAGAGTCCCTCATATCCCTCAGGAAATGCCCTAGTCTTCCCCAATATTAGGGATGTTTTTCCCCACACCCTGTAAGTATCTACAAGAGGCTCCTGGGCTAGAGAGGACACCTCCTCAGTAGTGCCTGAGTAGTAACCACGTAGTAAACTCAGGAACTTGAGAGGCTCTGGGCTCGCTCCCTCCTCTGCAGCAACAAAACCACACAGAGGAGAATGAAGGCGATTTTTGCTCTGCTTTTGCAGCCTGATTTGTAGTGTTCCACTCCAGTTGGAGTGCAGATCACTGTGATTCAATCAGTCAGCAGTAGCTCAAAGCCACCACTGGTTGTCTTTCTGCCCTGATAAGCAAAGATCTCCAAGTACACAGGCTCTGGAAAGAATTCGCCTTGGGTCACTTGCCTTGCTAGCAAGGATGCTGCAATATTTTTGACAATATGCTTTGCTTTGAGAGGTCAGTGGCTTTTGCCTGGGTGGTTTTTGTTCTAAATTTAACATTTATCTAAATGTTTGGAAAAAGCGGAAACATCAGAGTCGTCTTTGCACAGCATCCTACGTAACAATTTTCTTGGTGTGTCCTAAATCTCCTGTAGCTTGCACAGAAGAAACAGAATCCAAGACAGGCCATTTTTTGCTGTTCAGAGGAATAAAAAAAAATACTTACGAAAGATTATTTAAAAGTACCCTTAGAGACATCTGGTTTTTGGTGGGTTCTCATGAGAGGCTGACCCTCTGGATCACTGGTTGGTGGTTCTCAGGAGACAAAACACATGATGCTGAGCAGTTTGTGGTTTGACATGTGAACTCTGTGACCCCCACGATGTGTCCAGAGCCATTATGCACAATTCAGTTCCCCTCTGCCAAAAAACAGATGAAGGCTGGGAGGAATTCTGTTTCTGCAATCAAAGCAGTTCTTGATCACAATCATAACCAGGCATTCAAAATCACCCCAAGAAGTATCCCTTGATCATCTTTAAAATGTTGCTGGATTCAAGAGCAGGATCTCTCCCCCATTGATTTAAACAAATATAAGTGTTCTCTAACACGATGAGTAGAGTGTGATTAACGTATCCCTGCAACAGCCCAGCTCATGGAATTACTAGCAGATAATATTCTTCAATTATTTTATTTGCTTTGCTTAATAGAAAAAAGAGTTTTTTCCCAAATGTATTTACTACTTGAAATTAATGGATAACGTTAGCTCTGCATATTCTCTTTGTGAACGAGCAGGTCTCTGTGCGCTTTTAGAAGTCAAAGTGGAAGCAGTTTTGCCAGCAGCTCTGGAATTTGGTGGCAGACAGGGCATTTCACATCCCCACAGCTTTGTTTCCTGACTCTGCAGTGCCAGACTCTGCCTTTGCTCCCTGCTTCCAGCACGAGTGTCAGGCAGCCGTGGGGCTCACACTGAGATTCCAGGAGGAATCCCCAAAAACCACTGCTCTGCTTTTGCACACACAGACAAGATAATTTCCACATAACGTGTCACCATCTCCAGATCACTGTTTAGATGGATAAACAGCATTACAAATGTGACTGTCATGCTTTCACCCCACAGCTTTCACTCAACAGCAGGGGCTGAAATGCAGCAATCTGTGCACTCCAGCAGCCTCAGAGGTGTGGGTTCTCCTACAGCAGAGAAGAAACACCCTGGGGCCTTTTTGAAATGTGCTGCTGTATATGTTGTTGTTCCTATTTATCCTCGCTCATGCACACCTCCCACACGGGTTTGTATAACACATCAGGTGTGGGATCCAGGGGGGGCTGCAAATCCAGCCAGGGAATTGCTGCTGGTTTGGATCATGCAGAGGAGACACCCTGGAAAGGGTTCCTGGAAACTCCAGCCTCCACACTCAGTGAAAATCAGGGACATTATTTTTAAGAATAACAGCCCCTGATGATGGGTTTAGGTCTTTTGAGGTGGTGTTCCAGCAGGGGTCTGTGTGTGAAGGTGGTGCCACATGGGGCAGTCACTGCATGAACATGGTGTTGATGATTATTTGACAATTATCATCTCTTTGCTTTGGGAGGATCAGTGTCACTGTTCCCATCTGACTTATTGGTCTCACTTTACATAATGATGCTCCTTGAACTCCTGAAACACGTGGACCCCAGTATTTGGGTTTCTCCTGTCGAGATCTGCTTCCTTTTTGCAGTTTCATATTTATGGACAAATAGGCTGTTTTTTAAGGTCACATTAGAGATCATTTGCAGAGAATTAGAAATGGTTAACAAGAAATAATTCTGCAACATTATAAAGTCCTCTTTGGCAAGGTCTTTTGTACTGTATTAGTGCACAACTTGCAGCATTTTTTAGTATCTGGATTTTTTTTAGGCTGTCAAGTTTCAATAATGAAATAAAGGCAGCACAGTCCGTGTAATTTAGTTCCTCCAAATTTCGTAACTGCTTGACAAAATAATAGCCAGCCACAACATTTTGATCTGGTTAAGAGCTCTCCTGTCTGGGGATGTTTACAGTAAAGCTTTGCAGCAAGAAGTCAATTGGCTGTCAATCATTTAGCTCTGTTTGCTGCTTTCTGGAAGGCTTTTTGATAGCCTTCACTTTATTTTTTTTCCAGTCGAGGATTTCTTTAGCTGAAAGACTCTAATCCCAGGGTAATAACAATAATGTTCTAACACTTCCAAGTGGCAGCTTTGCTAGTTTTCCTTCAGGATAATCAGTTCTTAGACTACAAACTTTCCCTGTTTAATTCCACTTGAGCTTGGCTGCATGAAGCAGAAACTTGAAGAAATAAAAATGAACAGAGTGACTCTGACTGTGATAATCAATATGAATATTATGGATTCATGATCCATCATTTACAATCCTAGACTATTTTCTGGAGTAATATGTGCTTTAAGTACCAAGATTGTTCAAAATTTCAAGCTAAAGGTCAAAAACCAGATCCCCACAAACTGATTATAAGCTTTTCAAATGAGGCCTTCAAATTTAAATGCTTTTAGCCTCAGATATTTGTCTTTATGAAGTTACCAGCTGTGGTTGGTCTCAGAGGTACCTCTGCAATGCTGAGTTGATTATGGCAGTGTTTGCATCTGTTATTGCAGTTTTACTATTGTTAAATTGCCTCTTAAAATGATCTGAAACAGCTCAACTAAATAGAGAGCTGTATTTAAAAGAAAACTTTTAAATGACAGCTTTTCTGGAACTGGCTTTTTCTCATTATTTGGGCACTTTTATCCAGCTGAAATCCTGAAAAACGCTTCTGATAAAATTTAACACCCATTCTTGGGGTGGCACCCAGGGGCAAAGTGACTCTTTGGATCTAGAGGTGGCCAGAAGGGAAATATCTGCAAAAGTATCTGAAATATCTTAGTGACTGTTGGTTTGGGATGTATTTGGATATTGCAGCTTTTTTGAAGTTTCAGGTAGGATAATTTGTGCTGGATCCTAAATATAATTAGCAGAAAATGGCAGTGCTTGAATGAGGGAGTTGAATCAAGAATATAAATTTTATTTTAAAAATACAGTTTAAAACGTATTCCTTGCCATGCACGAGGCAATTTTCTTGAACAAATAAAAGAGCAGAAATAATTAAGCAGGTTTAATTAAATGTAGTTAAAAATTGGAAACCAATTAATTTCTGTAGAAATGGAACTGTGAGGTATTTTTCATTAATTGTGCTGTCACTAACTTACCCTGCTACTGCACCAATTGAATGGAATATTTAAGTAAATTCAAATGCATCGTGTCAGATTCAAGGTTCTTTCAAATGGATTGGGATAGAATGAAGTGTTATACTGAGATGACAAGCCTGAGGCTTAAAATCTTTTCTTTCTTTTTTTAAAGTGCACAATTTGCACGTCAAATAGATGGATGTTCACAGAATCAATTTAATTCCGAGACCTTTGATCAGAGATTTGGGGGGAGCCGTGAAGAGAAATTCTACTGAAAATGTTTGCTGCTTTCTGATGAGGACTGGCACCATTTGGGTAGGGAGATGAAAGCACACCTCATCTTTTCTACTCCTCCTCCTTAATAATACCCTTGGAGTCAGAAATTAGGCACAGCAGGAAGAAGGATCCTGTGCAGCACATCTCTGCACTAATAAAACAAGCAAGCTGTCGAAGGCCTGAAATAAGCAGATATTTCTCACACAAGAAGTCATTTATCTTTGGGATGAGAAGGCAGTTTGCTTCATTTTCACACAAAATTGAGGAATAATGATTTGGAGCTGTACCCACGAAAGCTGGAATAGCCTGGGATAAAAGCAGCTCCAAGAAATTCGCCTCTGTTGCGTGAGGAAAGATCATGATAAGGGATCCTTGGTTAGGATTAACTGAAAGGGCCAGAAAACAGAGCCAAGGTTTCATTTTCCCCTTCCCAGGGGATGAAGAAGAGGAAAATCAAAAGGAGATGAGCAAAGCAGAAGAAGTGATGGAGTAGGGAGCAAACACTCCCTTGTGCCTCATCCCCTAAGATCTGCCCACAGCAGAAATTAGAATTTTCACTTGGAATGAAATACAATTGTGGTCTGTACAGCAGCGAGTGTTCTTGGAAGGACAGGAGTGGTGGTTTATTAGTGCTGGTTAATTGGTTGAAAGTATTTCCTTCTCGTTCTCACCCCAGCATGCAATTCACCCTCCAGAAATTCCACGAGCAAAATGGGGAGAGAGGGATTATTTACATAATCAGATGGAGACACTGAAAGGAAATAGGTTTTTGATATTTGATAGTATTTCATATTAATGCAACTGACATTTTGCTCTCTCTTTTTTAGGAATCCAATGGTTTTATTGCTCTTTTAACTGTCTCAGATTACCCAGTAACCCCCACTACTGTGAACTACACAGCCTCAGAAATTTTACAAGTTGTACTGAAATAAGAAAGTTAACATAAATTAATGCAGGGCGAACCTTGAAATGAAACCACTTGACCCCTATTAAAATCTGCTGCTAACACTGTTTGCAGTTGTGCTTAATGTCTGAAATCACTTTATCATTCAATATGACACGGGGAAGCAGCAGAGTTGCTTTAAGGCATCATTGTTAGGAATGAGAGTTGCCATGCCAGTGCTGCAGAGCCCTGATTCCCAGGAAACCTGAGCTGCTCCTCCATGTTAAATTAAAAGGCATTAATCTTTCTACATGCAGTATCCCAGACACAAATTCTTGCTCTGTACAAAAATCTCTCAGTCCTGGGCTTGTCAAGCCATAAAAAAATCAGGAAAAAAAAAAAAATAAGCAAAGCTGTATTGTATGGCAGGAGGAAAAGACATGGGACACACTTGTGATTCAGCCAATAAATCCTTTTTTTATAGGGGGTGATATGCTCTTAAAAACTGGGCAGTAGCTCATCCTTCCAGTGACAGCAGCAAGTTATTCCTTGTGGGACCAAAACTATTCCTTGGATATGGGGGTTGATGGGGATCTCCCCAGGACACAGAGGAAATATCCATAAATAAATCCATATATAGGATACCCATGCTGCTGTTCTCAGGATTTAGACTTGAAATCTAACAGGGCCTGGCATGAAAATGGATTGTGTGGAACAGAGACTGAATTGATCCAAGTCTGATGGGGCAGGGAGACACCCCTGGAAGTTCTCCCTGTTACTCAGCCTGATGGATTTCCATCAGCTTTGTGGTACTTCGTGGTCATCCTTCTCTTCAAGTCAGCATCTTGTTAAATGCGAAATAAGCAAAATACCCATAGATAGGGCTTTGTGCTCCATCAAGCCTGCCTCATCTCTCTCCTTTTTGGGATCAATTCTGATTTTATCTGCACTTCACAAGTTTGAGACAACGCTGAGATGAAAGAAAGGAAGGGTTTGCAGTGGGTTTGTTGGTAAAATGTACACACAGTAAATTCAGCTCTGTGTTTTTCTGCATAGGACCCCTTATCTCTTGTTGGTACAATGTGGCAGTTCTTCTACAAGTCTCTCACCTGATAGGGGAGGCCTTTTTCAGAAATCCTTGTTTTGAATGCAAACAGCACTCTTGGTTGTTCTCACTCTCCAGGTTGTTTATTATTTTCTGAGCAGCAATTTCTGCACACCAGGCTTTACACCAGCTTGGCCTGAGGGACAAAAGGCACCAAAAAGCCCCAAACACACAGAATCAAGGTTCTCTTCAAGAGAATTCACCCAATTCTCACCAAGAACTGACATTATTTCTACTTTTCTACCAAGAACCAACTCAATCTCTATTTATGTGATACTGCACTGTGGCAAATTGTGCCCAATGTTCCTGTGTCCCCAACACTGCAGAATGTGCAGGAGATGGAGAAGGAGGAAGAAGCCTGAAACCCACCAGGATCCTCCAGCTTGTCTTCATCTCCTTCCCATACTAACAAACCCAAAAATCTAAATTTCTCCCCCTGGGATAAATTCCATATCATGCTACTATCTAAGTTACATTCTTTAAAGTTCTTTTTCATCCCAGAGCCTGGGCAGCCCTTTGCATGGAGGAAGGTTAAAAGTAGTATTTGTCAGAGGATTTGGATCCTTCAAAACATGCAGAGAAATATTCTCTGCATTCTGGGTTCCAGCAGTACAATACCCAATTTGAAATTCAGTCCAGCAGTAATGACTGCAAAGCAGCCTGGGGCAGGGGACTGAGGGAACAACAAAGTGCAGCACTGAACCCAGTCAGTTCCTTCACATCTGAGCCTGGCTCCGTGGGATTTGTTATCATTAAATGAGCTTCAGGGAGCTGCTGGAGATTTGCAGAGACAGGCTGTGTGCAGCTCCCTGGATCCATGGGGAGTGGGGATCCACCTTGCCCTAGCTGTGTGCAGAGTGAGAGACTGGAGCGCGCATCCAAGTTTGCCAAAATCCAGCAGGAAATGGAGACAACTAAATTTAGGCATCTCCATGGAGGCTTTTCCTTGTGAGCAGGATGTCTGAATTCCTGGTTTAGTCCCCTGAATGGAAACCTGCCAGTACAGCTCATGGAAGTGGAGGTTTGGAGCTCTTCTCACCCTAAGGAATGTGGAGACACCCCCATCTCCAAGGGGGGATGAGAATCTTCCCTCTCCTTTTTTGTCTGTGGGGAAAACTGACAGCAATTGTGTTCTGAAGTGGCTAAATACATTAAACTAAATACAAGAAGTGTTAAGTTAATGAGTGCTAATCAAGATTAATCCACTGAAATCACTGAGAGTCATCTTTTCAAGAGGAGGATAAGTTGGAGGGAAATCAAGCTGCATATGTCTGATAGCAGCACAAGATTGCTCTGGATGATTTAATGGGTAATTTTTATTATTTATGCTCTTTGCATTTCCCAGAACAAAATGAATTGAGGGTTTATTGTGTTGAGTAATATCTGAAAGTGGATCTAAATACTGTTGAATTCACCAAATGTATGAAATCATCAGAATTAGAGGATGTGGGGACACTGCTCCCCACACCAATGTCACCCCAACTCTGCAGAAGAACAAAGGATTTCTTTTTCTCCTTTTCAGATGGAACCTAATCTGAAAAATTTTCTACAGCTCGTATTAGTTGCATATCTGTAGCCAGAGAATTATTCTATCTACGCATCTGCTAGGAGAGGCAAGAAACTTGTAAGATTCAGTTTTGCTGAAGAAAAAAACACCCAACAGTGACTTACAGACAGCAGGACAAGCACATGAGAGGTGCAAAGCCATAAATGATGGGTCTGCTCACATCTTCCAGCAGCAAAAGAAACAGGAAAGCAGAAGATGATGATGGGGCCAGAGAGAATTATGGAAAAAAAGTTATTGTAGGGAAAGAAAAGGAGGTGAAAGCTGTATAACTTCTGACAAGTTGGGTTTTTTTATTCATGATATTTATCTCCCACTGCAGGAATTGAACACACTGTTCATTTTATATTTATTTCATGTGCACAGAATCTGAAAAGAGAAAAATCTTTTGTTATTTAAACAGCTTGTACAAGGCCACTTTTATTGCTGAGACCTAATAGCTCAGTTGAGCTGTTTGTCAATGCAAATAATTCTAGATGTTCATTTTGGAGATACTGGCAGGGAAATGCAACCTCCATGCAATCAAATATATTCAGTAAGACATAATTGCCAATCTTTTCCAGGCCTATCACACCTGGCTGGGTATTTTTCTGAAATGTATTTCAGCAGAAAATGTTCATTTATCTATATTGGTAATTATATTCATCAAAAGGAAAGGATCAGTTTTGACAATTTTCTTCAGTCTTAATTTCTATAAAACTTGGAATGGTTTAAATCTTTTAAGATTTTCTTAAATTAGGAAATTAGTTTTTCACTTTTTGTAGCAACTTTCATTTCAAAATGTAAGCTATTTATAAAGAAAAGTGTTTTAAAAATGAAAATGTGTTGAAACCAAAACGAAAGCTTGACCTGAATCTACTTATTTCTTCTGTTCAAATTTTCAATTCACAACAGCTTTTTTACCATAATTTTTTTTTCCAGCTTCATAAATTTCATGAAATACAAGGGAAGCAATGCAGGATGTGTGAAACCTTGTGCATTAAAGAGACATATCTGGACTCCTCAGATGTGGGAAGCTTAGAATAGATGAGTTTTTCACCAGGAAAGGTAATATTTTGGGGTATCTTGTTTTCTTTTCTTCTTGATTCTAAGCTGTAGGACACTTCAGATTTTATTTTCATGTTCAGGAAGCTGAGGAGGGGTTTTTTTTTGGTTGGTTGGGGTTTTTTTAGCAGTGGCTGAACTTTTCTACCCGGCCTTTTCTGGAGCTTTAACCCAAAAGGAAAGCCCTGAGTGTGGTGCAGTGCAGATGAAAACTCCCTCTCCCTGCCCGTCCTTTTATAAATGTTTCCATGGAGAAAATATTCTGATATGCTGTGGGTTATCCATCTATTTCCATTTCCAGTGGGTCACCCAGGATGGAGGGACACCAGAGGTGCCCAGGAGGCTGCAGGGACAGGAATCAGCTCGGAGCAGCTGCTGGAGCTGGCAGCACCCACTGAGCTGCTTCATTTCCCTCCCCAAACTCTTGCTGGGCTCGTTTTTGTCATGCAGCTCAGCTTCCCATCCCTGGCTCCCTGCAGACAGCTGGAGTTCCATGATAAAGGTACAAAACCCCTCCGTTTTAGGCTCTCAATGGGATTTTTCTTGCAAGGCACACCAGTGCTGGCACTCAGGCGCCAGTCACTGCCTCGAGTCTTTTGACTTTTTGACTTTTTAGCAACTTCAACCCTCACCCCTTTGGCAGGAATTTATTGTGGGTATTATTTCTGAGAGTCCTGAGAGTTAAAAAGCAATCTGTGGAAAGAGATTGACAGGGAGCTTTCCTTGTGGATTCTTCTGTGTAAAAGTACAGCTCACACTAAGCATGAGGCTCAAAGATTTCTGCATGAAGCTGGTATTTCATTGAAATCAGCACTTTTAAAGTCAAGATGAAACCCATTTAATAGTTAAATAATTATGTAGATGGCACAACATTTCCCCTTCCTTTTACCATGACAAATCATTTTGTTAGCAAGGGCAGAAGCAGCAGCTCTCACATTTAACATCAGCCACTGGAGAATTTTGGTCACTCAGGTTGGATTTAGTTGAAAAGCAAATCTCCAGGTAAAGGCTCTCATTACAGAGAACTCATTAAAGGTCTCTCAAAATCTTTGCTCCTCCAGTGCTTCTCTGTCTGGGTGCTTTGGTTTCCTGGCCTGTGAGAATTCCAAACTGGACACCAAGAAGAAATCTTTGACTTTTGGATCTGCTCCAGTAAATACAGAGTCTACATTTATCCCTATGAAAAGAAAAAAAAGAAGAGCCATATTATATATTTCAGAAGAGAAATACAGAGCACAACTCCAACCCAAATAAAACAGTCATTCCAGGTTTCTTGTTATCTGCCTGAGGTATTAGACTGCAAATCTAAACAAAATAACAGGGACAACTTTCTCATTATTTTTCCAGAGCTTTCAGCTAGGAGGGTTGATGATCATTATACTGATGGCTCTTGCCATAATAAATTCCCTCCTATCAAAGTTCATTTTTTAAGGAATGAAAAGAGCAGAACAATAATATTGAAAATGATAAAAATCCACACATTCATGGAGCTTTTTCTTGGTAGATCTCCATGCACTTCAAAGGAAAAAAAACCCCATTTTTTGGAACAAGTGATTCTGAGCATCACCAGGAAAATCTGGTCCAAGGTTGATTGACCACAGTGAGATAGTGATTCTGTAACAGCTCCAAACAAAAACAAAATACCAGATTTGTTTCCTGGGAACTTTCTGGTTCTGAAGGGTGCTTTCTTTCCAGGAGGAATCATAACTTTTTTTTATTGTTGGGTTGTTTTTATTTCTCCCCAGAAAAATGGAATCTTTCCAAAACATGCTCAGATGTTTTTAGGTCATTTATTTTAGTGATTTCTTCTCCTAAAAATTGCCTCAGAACATTTGCTGTTGGAAACCACATCGACACTGATAACACGTCCACTGAAAGTACCTTGGGTGAAACAGCAAATAAATTTTCCTTCTCAAACTCACATGAAAGTATTCCCATTGTGAATTTTTTTGTCTCAAGCTTGAATTAACAGTAGACTGACCTTTCTTTAACCTCTGCCTTGATCTATGCTACTGTTTAAATACTGCTATAATATCCCCAGCAATGCCTATTCAGTCAGAATATACTCAGGCAAAACGTGGCTCCTGAACTAATTTGAGAATTTAGAGTCACTGAGTGGAGTAATGCACCTATATAGGAATGTTCCTATAGGAATAGAATATGACAGAATACAGGATATAAGAGACTGAAATATAGGGAGAGAATATAAATAGGTATGAATTGTAGAATTGTAGAATTCCCAGGAAAAACTGAGAAAAGGAAAATTGGTTTTTTTTCATGGAACATCATTAGAATGGTCTTTTCTTTGGTAACATTTGCCTCCCTGGCTTCCTTGGCTGGTTTCTTTCTCCTCACACAGCAGGGAGATGCTGCCAAGCTGGCACTTCTCCCCGAATTTCCCTCTGCATGGAGACGGACAGGGCTGAGCTTGGCTCTTCAGGAGCTGTTCTGGAGCTGCTTGAAACTAATTTTTTTGGAGATAGCACATAATAGGTGGCATTGGATTTGTGCCCAGCCTTACTGGGGCACTCAGCCCCATGTCCAAAGGTGCTGTGAGAGCTGCAGATTGTGATTTCAAACCAGGGCAGAAGCAGCTGCACTCACAGAGGCTCCAGTGTGCACAGCCCAGCACAGTCAATACAGATTTATGTTGCACCAGGGTAATGATCCCTGAGTGTCTCTTGGTACAGGGAATTTATTGAAGGGAACAACAGCAAACCCAAGGAACACATCCATAATTTTAGACTTAACAGCTTCCAGCAGCAGCCTCAAGATCTCGTTGCAGCATGGTTTAGAGATTCATCTTAACATCAACTCTCCTTCCCTTTTTCTGTGATCTTTTGCTGTCTTTGGATGTAACATCTCAGTTTCCTGGGGGATGTCATCCTGGTTTTGGAGTGCCAGGAGTTGTGGGGTTTCCCCTGCAGCCACACCTCTCACTGCAGCCCAGGGGTAGATGCTTTGATAACTTCCATGGATATCATTTGGTGGATTCAGGAACCAAGTGTTTCCAAGCCCTATAAAGAAAAAAAAAAATAAAGAGGTGTGTTTTTTTAGTCTTTTTCATGTAACTGTTGCCATGATCTAATGGGACTAAATTTGGTTTCCTTCTAAATAAATCTCACTGTCATTTAGTGAGACTGCAAAATTAACGAGATGCAGCAGTTCTGTGCTCCATAGCAGGAAGCCAAAAGCAAAAGATATTTTAGATTAACAAATGAGGTGGAAATGACTTTTCCCCCCAAGGACTTATTTCCCATGAGAAAACTAGTTTCTCAGGGAAAAAGAAAAAAACCAAAAGGCTCTAAAAATAGGTTGTGTCACAGAGTTCTGAGCCAGACTGCATCTCCTGCATCCCTCATGGAAAGCTCAGCTCCCAGCAGAGGCTCAGGAGAGCAGCACTTGGAGTTGACAATAGCAGCAGGACAGCAGTGTGGGTGTGTGCAGGTAATGCAGGTATGGGGATTACTGGAGTGTTAATTAGGCTGAGCAATTATGGAGGGTGGATAAACTCAGCTGGTTGGAAAAAGGTTGTTTTTTTTTTGTCCTTTTGCTGCTGGCAAAGGGACAAGGTAAACACTTTGCTGTTCTGTGGAGAATATAATGGATATTCTGGCTCTGCAGTGGCAGAGCAAGGGAAAGCTGGGGAAGGTCTAATTAATGGAGAACTTGATGAGTTTTGTCCACAGCTGACAAACATGGAAGCTGCTTCAATATTTTAATTGCCTAAATGGACACTTATTGATGTCCACAACCTGCCTGCCCTGCCTGGTCTCCTCTGATAAATACCCTCAGGTAAAAGCAGCTCTGTTCCTGCTGTTCCAGTCACTGGAGACACATCAAAGTGTTCAGCCTCACAAAATGGTGAAGGTTTCTGCTCAGCCACCTGGGATCCAAAGATACCCCAGGAAATTGTTCTACACCTTGGGAGCTTGCACTGACAGAGAGAAGGGTAGGGAAACCACCAGGGACTCACAGTGAGCTCTGAAACCAAGGACAAGACATGAGAAAGAGGTTGAAAGCCCTGAAAGACTTGTTTTCCTGAGGACTTGCCTCAAATGGCAGAGAATGACTGAGATGAACTGAAGCTGTGGTATTTTTGCCACTGGAAAGGGACAGAATATCTCATGCTTTTATATAACTTCCGCTGTTCTGGGTTGTGTCTGAAATAGGCTTTTATTTGTCACTAATGATTATTTATCCAGAGCACTGAGCAGGTGAGTCAGTGTTTACTGCTAAAACACCAAAACCTCCCTCACTGCATTGTTGTCACAGCCTTTCATGGACTATGTAGTTGAAAAAAGGAAATTCACATTTGGTGTTTCAGCTTCAGTCCTTCTGTATTTATAGTTCACTTAATGCTTATGAACGTGCAGATATTGGCTGTCAGCTCCCAGCTTCCTTCAGTGGTTTTTATCCAGTCTGAAAATGATTATGGAATTAATTCAATTGCATTATTGCTTTTCTCCTTGTAAAACCTGGGAATTAGGGTAATAAAAATACTGCTTCTGATAGCATTACCCTATTAACAGAGGTGGAAATCTTTCAAGATAGAGATTTTTACAAAAAAGCCTTACATCTTAAATTCTAATGAGATGAGGAAGCACTAAATGGTTAATCTACATGAAAGTTTAAGAAGAGAGGCTGTTTGAACTCGCAGCAACATTATTTTGTAGGGGAAACAGACAGAGACAAGCCAGAGAAAAAATATCCTGAAGTTTTCCCACAAAGTCTGATCCCAGTCCCAGTGAAATGATGAAGTCCCAGAGTATTTTTTGGCATCAGGGGAGTCTGTGGCAAAGAAAACCCTGTCATGAAAATAAAAGAATATCCAATAATGAGTTTCTTAGTGAAACAAAAGTTCCCTGAACTTCTGCTGGGATAACACTCATCCTCTTGGAGCAGGGAAGTCTCTCCTCTGTAATAAATCTCTTATCACATCAGGCTCTGCAGGACTCCACCATACTGAAGGAAGGAGTCTGTCAGTCCCTGGAAGGGGAATTGGTCCAGTCCTTCCATTTTTAAGACTTTTTTCTCCTCCATGGCCTCATCTCTAGTAAAAGCTGTAATTTAAGGGTTTTGGACTACTGTAAATATCCCAGCAGCTGAGGGGACACCCTGGGAAAGGCTCCTGAGGGCCAGACACTGGGAGGTGAATTGCAGCAAAAAACAACTGTGAGAAGCACATGAAGTTGATAATTGAAAATCATAGAACATTATTTGACATCAATAATTATCTTTTTAGTGACTCTCAGAATTAACAGCAGTAGACAGGAATTAATCTATTAATTAATGGCTGAGTTATGTGTAAATGTAATTTGAGGCATTTATTAACAGGTTAAGTGCCTCTCTGGAAGTCAGTCTGTCCACTTCAGGGTATAATCCAAGAACAGCCCATGGAGACAGCACACAGGAATGGACCCCAAACTCCTCTTCATATCACAAGTAAGAACTGCTGCATTGTTTGGCAAAGTGACAGAATCCAAGAGAGAAAAGTGAGAGTGTTGTGGGTGAGAACACTTCGATGGACGAAAGTGCCATTAATGTCAGAAAATAGCACATTCAGGATAGAATTTATATCGAAATTTTATCAGAAGGCACTGAGAGATAAACCAAGCAACAAACCATGGCAATCAAAACCGAAGAAAACTGATTCACCCCCACACTCAAAGCCTTAGTCACTGCCCTGCAGGTTGAGCTTGTCTGCTGATGCACTGAACTATTCTCTAATAAACACAGAAAACTCAAGACGTGCATCAGGCACAGCAATCTCAGCAGCAACAGTCGTGGGGAGGACTCACAGGTCCAGCAGGCAGATTGTAGTTTGTGTTTAGGCTATGGCTGAAAAAAAACCCCCTTGGATCTGACTTAGGCTGATGGCCAAATAAATTTGGCTTTGGCTCAAAATTTTTGGCTGGCCCTGAAAAGAATCATAGAGCCAAGGTGGACATATTCCCTCTCTTCCATATTTTTGTGATATTCCCTGATCTTTGTGATGTTTTGCAGGTGAAGGGTGATGTTCATGCTCGTGCCTGTTGTTTAGAAGTGGAAGCAGAGTAGCAAAGAAATAGAGGAGAAAACTCTTTTAAATAAATAGAAACGTTTTCTGGTTTATGGTGCATGAAATCCAAAAGGGCTGAAACATAAAGAGGGTTTAGGCAATGGATTTAGTCTCAGAAAACTCGGCTCATTTGTGCCACTTTAGGCATTATAAAGTAGGAGCACATGTCCCAACCTCAGTGCTGGTCTCCCAGGAATTCGGGGAAGTAAACAGAGATCCCAGGGAGGCACCGGAGCTGATAAAACATCAGT
This sequence comes from Certhia americana, assembly GCA_018697195.1. Classification (NCBI taxonomy): domain Eukaryota; kingdom Metazoa; phylum Chordata; class Aves; order Passeriformes; family Certhiidae; genus Certhia; species Certhia americana. The sequence goes on along the minus strand of CM031869.1, from coordinate 2,979,776 downwards.
GAGCACTTCTCACCTCGCCCGGAGGTCCTGGCAGCCCCCAGGAGAGGGGAAGAAGTCACTGTCCCCTTTTGTCACCGCAAATGTCGCTGTGTCACCACAACCCCCCCGGTCCCATCTGGAGCCTCCCTGGAGCAGCATCTCAAGGTGAGCAGAGAGCAGGGGACAGCGTTTGATGCCCAGTTTTAAAGCTCAACACTGCCAAGCATCACCTTTTTATTGTTGTCTCTTCCCAGGTGTTATTCATGCAGGAGAATTTCTGGGAATGATGTGCAGGATGTCCTGGATGGCTCCCTCACATATTCCCCAAACTCAGCCCCTTTGGGCTGTGATCACCCTGAGGAATGGCAGAGCTGCTCTGATCTATTCTGTGTTACACCATTAAAAAAAATTATTGGAAGTGTTCTGAGAGAAGAAAACGAATTTAGCCTGAGAACCGAAGAAAAGTTTCTTTTCCAGAATGTTAAAAAATCCACAGCATTTCTTCACATACACTGGATTCCCACCGACACAAATAATTCCAGCTGTGATCAAGGCATGCAACAAGGCACCTCCTTAGCTTAAACAAGTGTGCTGTCTTCCTGTGCAAATTAGGGAGCTGTCGATGCTAATTACCAGCTCCAATCCCTTGTTATCAAACTCGTGCTATTTGTGCACACAGATGAATCAAGTGCCTGTGGATCTGGGACAGATGCTTGCAAGTGCTCTGTGAATGTATAATCGCTTTTCTAGTTCCTTCAAGGGAAGTAGAACCTGCATCTGAAACACAAACCACAGTTAAAATTCGCCAAAAAAAAAAAAAAAAATCCACAGAAATTAGATGAGAGTTTAGTGGTCGTTAGAGCTTAAAATTTTATTTCCTTCCAGGCAAAATTATTTTATCATAACATTTCAATTCAGCTGGTAAAGGAGGTTTTAAAAAAATGTTGTTTTATGCAGCCGTAAACCTGGTTGTTAAATTATCCCATAAACTCAAATAATTTAAAAATATAGCTGTTAGATTCCATAAACTCATAACTGAAACTGTTGTTGGGCAATTCTGAAAAACGAGCTGCAAACCTTTAAAAAAAGTTTTAACTGGTATAAACAAGAGCACCTGACATTCAGGCCTCCTACATATTTAAATAAAGACATTATTATTCAAGTACTATTTGTACTGAAGTAATTCCCAGGCCTCCAGTCACGGAGAAAGGCAAGTAAAGGGTGTAACTTTTGACTCCACATTAACAATTGATGGATGAGGGGGTTTTTTTTGTTGTCAATATAACATTCACGGTGTATTTATAAGCACAAAGTCGGGGTATCTCTGGCTTAAAGAGCAGCCACAAAAATGCATTTTGGTGGTACAGGTAAATTTTGCCTAAAATTAAAAATATCCTGCAGAAACCTCATGCATTCTGCTGCCTTCCTATCCATAATGCACATTTATTTTGTTCAGATTGCTCCTCCAGCCACGTGACTTAACTGTCAGTTCAGTTTTGGTGTGGTTGGTGGCTCTGGTGAAGCTGAGGAGAGCTCTGAGAGCTGGGATGCAGCAAACACAGACCAGAATGAGGACCAGGATTGTGCCTTTCTGCTCTGCTTGTCTCCTTGTTGACAAGAAACTTCAAGATCCCCATGGTTTACAGCAGTAAAATCCAGTCTTAAATCTTTTGGCTGAAGGCTGCAGAATGAACTTAGGTGACTTTCTCAAACATTCCCTGTCAAGACTCATCGCATATTTCTTTGAATCACGTTCACTACTTTGATGGTAATATGGATTTTTTCCCCCCCCTATGGTGAAGGTTCATTTAGTGACTCATTTTGCTCTCCTACGTAAAATAGCTTCTACATACTTTTTTTTAAAATGCATAGCTGATTAAATCACAAATAATTGCTCCTCAGAAAGAACAGTATTTTAAATCTTTTAGACTTTCTGCCTTTCAAGTCAGGGAGCTCAATGAATCATTAGGCATTTCAATGTATTAACAATTTCAGTGGTTTGAACAATAACTCTATTTCCTGCTCTGTTAAAGTTACTTTTGCTCTTACTTACTATCTGCTCAACAAGATTGGTGTTTAGTGATCTATGCCACACTCTCCCAGTGTGGAATGTATTGATGGCTGAAGAGTTATATCCAAAATACAGCAGTGATTTCTGTTTTTAAAAGCCACAAACAGCCTCTAGCTCTGTGTGTGACGCTGACCCCCACCTGCTGCCCCACAAAGAATTGCATCTTATTTTATTTAAAACACCCACAGGGGTTGCAGGGGCAGAATAAAACCCCCAACTTTCACTGCCTTTGTTATGTGCGTGCCCTGAGCCTACACACGCCAGCCCTGAATTGCCAATTAGAAAATAAGAACTGCTGCCAAGGGCCCGATGTATTGAAGGGGTGTATTATTGGAAATCAAAAAACCTCAACTCACTGTTGTTGTGTATTGTCAGAGCAAATGGATTTTATTTGAAGCCAAGCTGCTCACTTTGCTGCAAACGTCCTCCAGGACTGCTCACAGGAATCAACAAGTGAGCTCCTTCCTGGTCCCACTGGCTGCACCAGCTGAGGATCCTCACCCTTGCAGAGCCAATCTTTGGTTTGATCAAAGCTGCTGCTTCACTTCACTTCCAGTAATGTTCTCATTTTTACATTAACAAAGGGAGAATCACATTTCTTCCACTAATACATCCAGGCTGAGACAAGCAGAGTGTGTGGTGCATGTGCTCAGCATCCCCAGGAGGCAGAGTGATCCCCAAACCTCCTGGGGGCTGAAGAGAAGGTTCATCCTCAGCCCAGAAAATCCCATTTTTCATTCCTGACCTAAGCAGAGGAGCTGCTCTGGCTTTTGTTTGCAGCTGCCTGCTGTGATCAGTCAATGGCCTGATCCATCATTTCACTTGAAGAAGCTCTTGAAGGCATTGACAGTGGTTTGTCCAGCTGGAAATTTGGGCTTCCAGCTGGAAACTTCATGGCGAGGGGCTGACATTTGTTTTCATTACCCACACATCGTTTTGTTACCTGAGGTAATTGTGCAGAGCAAGTTGATTTGATGCCTCCCCTGAAGGGATGAGTAAAGATGAGCTCCCCAGTAATCAATATTGACATTAAGCCCATTTCTTTTCTAGTGATAGTTGCATTTTATCCACATTTCACATAAAGGAAAGGAGAAAATTGCTGTATTTTAAGTTTTTATAGATCCCAAAGAAAAAGGGTAACTCCTTGCCATAAACAATATTTTTTTTCCTTGTTGCAATTTTATAATTCCACTTTTTTTTCCCCTTCTTCTTCTTTTTGTCTTGACTGGCTCATTTTTTATTTCTTCCTTCTCTCTTTCTATTCTTTCAACTCTTAAGGTTGGCTTCTCCCTTCTTTCTGCACTTTGCTCTGCCCACAGTTTCCCACCCACCATCCCTCCCTCAGAAGAAAAACTGGTGCTAAACTAATTAACAATGCAGTGCAGAGCATGCAGAAGCACAGGGTTGTTGGGGTGCATTTTTAAGGTGCAGTTTAGTCACAGAGATGTCCAAATAAGTTCCTCTGGGAGTTGGACTTGCCAGCTCTGTTGCTGGGCCACTTTTTGGCTTGTTCTACCACTGTTTCCTTTGTTTCCTGCTGTAATTTTTGTGATGTGAAAGAAAAAGGTCTTAGAAACACCCTGGCAATAAATCATCTGTGAATCGGTGCTGTTTAATTCTTTTATGAAATGAGGTGAGGCTCTAGGGCTGGAAAAGGTGGTGAAGGAAATATCATCAGTGGAAAATACTATTTTTTGGCCACTGATGAAGAGGAGCTGCTGCCCAGGGAGGGGGGAGATTCAGCAGCCAAGGGGAGTAAAACCTGGGTAGATGTTGAAATAACAGGGTGTAAGTCAGAGAGACTTTGGCACACACCAAAGTGGAAGGATCCATTTCAAACTGATCTACTAAACTCGTAATTTAATGGCAGGATGATGTTAGAAAAACGTTGAAATGGAGAATCTAATTCTCCTGCCATTGAAGCACCCATGCCTCCACTGCAGGGTGAGAACTGAGTGAAAACCTGGTGAAAATCAGGGGGGAAAGAAGCAAATAGGGACATTTGCTGTTGTCTCCAAGGGGGAGGGGATTTTTCAGCCTGGCTTTTCCTGAACCTCCATTCATCAAGCAAACAACATTCTGAGGGTAAGAATAGTGGCATTCTCTCCTCCCAGAAGCCTCAGCCAGGTTTTCATAGCCAAGGTGTTTTGGGAATGACACCTTCTTGTCAACACTCAGTCCTGCCTGGTTTCACTGCTGGTGGCTCCATTGTGAAAAAAAGGCTTTTTCATAGACAGTTTTTTCCTCTGATTTCTAAATTTGCTTTAATCTTCTCAGTCTGAATCAGTGTCTTTGAGTTAGTCAGGGATTCTTCATGAGATGTTCCAAAGTGTTACTGTAGAGCCATCTCTGGGTGGCTTTCTAGCAGCAACACAGCTTTTATTGTATCTTAAATAGTAAATTCAGGACATCTCTACTTGGATTACTCATTTTGCTCCCACTTAAAAAAAAAACCCCAAACCCTAACAAATCAACCCTCACCCCAAAAATCCCATGTGTGCCCCTGTTTTCAAGGAAATTACAGCAGTAGCAAGTGGCACGATAAAAGAATAGTAATAACAATAATAATAATAATAATGATATTAACAACAATAGTAGCAGGCAGGCTTTGAGACACTCACAGCCATGTGGACCAGGTATAAATCCATTTATTTTCTTCCTTGTGTGATTTTTCTTTCATTCCTAGCATTAAAGTTCCTGCACACTCTGTTGGCAGCTTTTCCTGCCCCCTGTGCACTTCTGTTTTGCTCATTATTTTGCACTGTGCCCATTTAAACTGCAACCTGGGCAAGAATGATGACATTTTCTCAACAAAGGGTCCAAATGTGGGGCTGGGAGCAGGGCAGTCACTTACCTATCAAATGTCTGTGCCAGTTGAGAGAATTTCACAGCATAAACTTCTCAGCTCATGTTGATGCTGATCTAAAGGAAGTAGATACACAAGGCAACACTACTTATTTTAATTCCATATATACAGTCTGTTTTTTTATTCTTTTTACTGAGCAGCTGGTTCTTCACACAAGCAATTCCGCTCCCATATAATCTTTTATTTTTTAATACAGAAAAATATACCTTATTTATATGGTGATACAATTTATATTTGTATGGCTTCAGTGCTGATTGTGTCTGATTTAGAATGGGGTTAAAATTGATTGAAGATGCCACGATTTGTCTTTTTGCCAGAACCCCAATGGATGTAACAACGTTGTTCTTGTAGAATTAAAGATTTTTTCCTTTTGCTGCTGCCCCTCCCATGCACCCTTTCTGTTGTCAGCCCAGTTTGTTCAAAATGCTGCTTCCCCCCTCCCTGTCATCTTGGTCATGTTTCATTTTCCTCTCTTTGTCTATTTCCACACCAGAGTTTAATTCCTTACTCTGATGCTGCTGACTCCAGCTTGTTTCCTTTGTATCTTTCTCCTTATTTTCCCTCTCCAAGCAGCATCTGCCTAAAAGCTCTTTCTCTCTTGGCTCAAGTGCCTCCACAGGACAAATTCAGCTGTGAAACTTTCTGAAGCTCTGATCCAGCAGAGCACTTGACCCCTGTGGGGTTGGTGACCTGCTTAAAGCAAGTTCTTTTTTCCAAAGAGGCAGCTCTTGATTTAATGAATTTTCTTCTTTTAAACTCCATTTTAGAGCAGATCTGTGGGCACCTCTGTGTGCTCTGCACTCTTCTGTTTTTCACAATACTCCAGGAATTCTCAATGCTCCATAAACAGCAACCATCACCCTGTCACAGCACAACCTGCAGCTCCAGAAATCAGTGCAGTGTCAGAAATTAGACTCAAATGGCAGAAAAAGGGCCAGAACAGGTTTATTCTGAAACAGAATGAACTGAAGCCCTGGCAGGTGATTTTCTGAACTGACAGAAATGTCCAAGCACTCAGAAGGAGTGGAAACAGCAAGGCTGCTCTCAAGCAGACTTTGGAATTCTCCACAGAGCTTTGACCCATATTTAATGTATGAGAAACTACAAATCCCAAAAAGCACCTCAGAAGAGGCACAGAGCATTTTGCACCCCTGGGGCCTCCTGCAGCTGCTGCTCTGTGCTTCCCTCAGCACCTTCCACTCTGAACACACCCAGGTCTTGGTTAAAAGCAGCATTTTACTTTAACCCACATAAAATTGACCTTGCAGAGTCAAGGTGTGACATCTCTGATAAATGACTCTTCAAAGCCCAGTTCAGTTTACAATTGTGGAGATTCCCCACTAACTTAAGCTGAGGGAAAGAAATAAAAATAAAAGGGAGTCACAGGCACCCAAGGCCAGATCCCTCTTCTCCTCTGTCCTCACACATGTACACAAATCACACGACATTCTCACTCTTCTAAGAAAATGAAAAAGAATGCTTCACTGAGATGTCTCAGAGCTTCAAAACCCTCAATTTGAAAGGTATAAATGCTAAAAAATATGTTGAAGAGCATTTTTCTCCCCACTTGGATGTGGTTTTGACTGCTGTCATCTCTTGGTGGGTGATGCTGTCAGAGCACAGATATCAGAGCTGGTCCCTGGCTGTGTGACAGAAACCAGCAGGACCCACCCTTCTCAGAGGCTCAGCAGAAACTGAAAAGGTTTCTGTGGACAAGTCTAACCAAACAATGCTGTTTTCTACCTGAGTTACCTGCCAGTCACTGAGGATGCAGTGTCCTGGCAGTGTCACTGCTCCACACAGAGGAATGTTCTGATTTACAGTGCTCCTGCAGGACCTCATCTGCCACCAGAACAGAGCTGGAAAGTGAGGTAAAACAGATATTTCTCTTCCACTCCACATCCACCCTCAGTAGGGCTCAGTGGAAAAGCAGAAAATGGATATTAAAATTAGATTTAGTGACTATGGAACTACAGACTACAGCTGACCGTGTAGCAACTCAAAAAAACATTAAGCTGGAAGATCCTTTATATTTTAAGTATGTCAAGCACTGTAAGTGGAAAAAAACTGAAACCCTCTTTATACTGGAAGAATTATCTTTGCAGTAGAAGCCGAAATTGGCCCAATTTCAGAACATCTCAATGGCAAACTTAATCAAGAGCCATAGGAGCAAAGACAATTTTTAAGGTTATTAGATCCACTTATGAAGTATTATTATGACCAAAGTTTTAGTTGTGAGATTGCATCAACACAATTTGTGCACTGAACACCACTGCAGATTTTCCTCTTCATCAAAGCCCATCACAAAAACGTGAAATTGGGAATGAATGGGAGGAAAATGCCATTGGTGGTGGCTGACACAATTTGATATCAAGGCATTCAAAAGCCAGGAAACCTCTGGAGCTCAAGGCTTCAAACATTCCCCTGCTCCCTTTCCTTAATTTCACACAGATCACCCAGAATTTCTCACTGCTGACCCCGAGAGCGGTTTGATTTAACTCCTTTGAGCTGCTCCTGGTGGCAGCTTAAATCTTGTTTGCTGCAGATCTCTCTGACCTGGAACCAACCCACATCAAAAAATCAATAAACAAATGTATTTAATTGAGATCTGTGTTTGCAACATAAAAAAAAAAAAAAAAAAAAAAAAAAAAAGAAAAAAAAAAGTACAATATTGTACACCTAAGATAAATGATTTTTTATGGAACCTGATAATTTTTTTTAATTACCATTATATTAGAAGAGCTTGTCTAGAAGATGAGGGACGTCTCTCCTCCTGAAATCCTCCCAGTGACAGGATAATAAACTGTCAAACTCATGCTGTGTGTTTCCAGGGACCAAAGGTTATCTCCTGTACAGATCCCAGTGTTTGAATAGTGGCCTGGCACAAAGAATAAGCAAAGGCATTGTTGAAATCTTTTAATCTTTAACAGAACAGAACCAAAACCCCGAGTTCAAGCCTCATTTTGTTTGGTTTGCTAGAAATTTGGGGCTAGGCAGGTGTAAGCTCTGTAAATATTTTAGGAAAAACTGAATGAAAATCCTGAACACAAATGAAAACTTGGACCTCTCCTGACTCCTGTAATTCACTCTGGTCTTTAATTTATTGGTATTGTCATTACGACCACACATTTTTGGCTTCTGTAGAAAATGTCATCCTGAGGAGTAACAGAATTCAGAAATATTACTGGTGTTAAAAATGCTAATGGCAATATTACTTCAGAAGCTTGAAAAAAAAATCTCTTTTCAAAATGTATGTTTGAAATAACCCAAACCCCCTTTCTTCATAGGATTTTTTGTTGTTGTTGAAATCATAGGTTTTAACAGCAAGTCACAATTGAAACTGGATGTTGAAATGTCTTTTTGATACCTCTGGTGTCAGAAAATTTTGAAAACTCATATCATATAATCACATTTTCTTTAGAAGTTTATTTAACAGGATTTTTAAAATTAAAAGCTGTGCTAAATGTTAAATTGCTACATGTCACATTAATAGCACACAAAGAGGAGAAGCACAGTGTCAGGTTAGGTATTTATGTATTTCTATCATTGTATAGAACAGATAGAAAAATACTCAATCTCTTTTTTTTTTGTTGTTGTTTAACCAATCCACATTAATTTTTACTCAGTGTGATGCAGGGACCTTTCCTAGATCAAACTGTCTCCTGTTTGTAGCACAGTGCAACACCCTGCAGGGATGTTCATGCTCTGTTTGCAAGGCAGATATCAATGGTGGAAACTCAAAATCCTTCCAAAAATGAGTGGTGAGGGAGACAAAACTGCAGGGGCCGTGCAGAGCAGCAGTGGGGACACCTGGAATGCCACATCTGGATCAGACTCCTGGTCCTTCCACTGCAGACCACGACCAGAGTGGCTCTTGATGGAGTTTGTGGATTAAATTTTCCAGAGAAACCAGCAGCAGTTTTGGGGTTTTGTCTCACAAGGATTTTTTTCCACGTAAAGACATGCAGATGTAAAATGCTGCTTTTTGTCCGTGTCACAGAATCTTTTCTGCCACTGCTCCTGTCACCCCTTTCATGCTGAAATTAAACCGCTTTTCCTCTGGAATCTACAATCTGCACTCCCTGTGGTCCTGGGAGTAAATGATTTCATCTTTGTATTACCTGTACTGAAAGAACAGGTGAAGGAAAATCCCTTCACAGCAGCCAGGATTGCTGTTTACAGTTCAACATTTCACTGCCCCAAATCACAGCCAGATCCCTCGGAAATTAGATTATTTTATTCTAAACTCAATTTTTTAATAGATGCATAAAGACACATAAAATCACACATGAAGAGAGACAGAATTAAGGTCTTCTCAAGGCACAGAAGTGATTCTGCTCTCTGTCTCCTTGTGAAACTTTCTTTCTGTGACTTTTACTCTGACCTTTGAAAGACAAGAAAAGGAAATGTATAATTATTGCCACTTATTTCCGTGCTGCTCCCCTATTATGCTGTTACCAAAGACAGCCCACGATGTTCTCTGCACTGATTCTCTGAAGTTTCACCTTCCAGCGTGGTCGTGGCTGGAAGAAAAGGGTTGGGAAGGGTTTGAGAGCTGCCTCGTGTCTTTGCAATCTGTGCATTGGTGAAACCCAGTGTCATTGGCTGCAGTGCAAAATGTCCCCAAAACTGTGCATTCTGTCACCAGCTGTAGGAACTGGGGTGGGGGAATTGTCTGTCCATGGGCCAAGTGTCAAAAACCATCTGGGGCAGTTTTGTGATCTCCTCACAACCCATCCTCCCTCCAGACACAGATCTCCTGCTGCTGGGACAGGGAGTGTCACTGAGAAAATTCCATCAGCCATTGGGAGATGCTGCAGCCAGGGCAGGAGCCAAACATTCCTACCTGGATCCAATCTGGGATTGGGAACACCAACATTCCTTANNNNAATCTGGGATTGGGAACACCAAACATTCCTACCTGGATCCAATCTGGCACTGGGAACACCAAACATTCCTACCTGGATCCAATCTGGGATTGGGAACACCAAGGATCCTTTCCCACTGCAATCCCAGAGGAAAACCAGCCCCAGCTCTCCCCACTGCACCTTCAGTGACAAACTCCCCTTTTCTCCAGGAGCATCCCTGCACCAGAGCCACATCTGCCACTGCAGGAGGGCTGCAGCCATCATGGGATGGCACTGCCACCAACCCCTGACACACAGGGGACAGCTGGGATCCTGACCTTGTCAGTGGGTTTGTTTCTTTGTTTGTTTCTTTGTTTGTTTCTTTTTTCTCCTTTGTAATACTGCATGTGTTTTTGTTTTATTGTTTATTTTAGTTGCCCTAATAAAGAACTGTTATTCCTATCCCCATATCTTTGTCTGAGAGCCCCTTAATTTTAAAGTTATAATAATTTGTAGGGAGGGGGTTTAAATTCTCCATTGAAAGGGAGGCTCCTGCTTTCCTCAGCAGACACCTGTGGTTCAAACCATCACACCCAGACACAGCTTGAACCTCTTCCTTCTGAATCCCAGATGAAAAACTCTGGTTTCCAGACCCTCATGGGCCTGAGGCAGCATTCTCAGAGGCCCCAAGCTCTTTCTGGTCCTTGTTGTAAATGAGGGTGTTTTATAACCCTGGCACAATCCTTTGTGACTTTGGTTGGGCAGCATGTAAAACCTGCAATGGGTGACATTATAGACATTAATCTTTGTGCTATGCTGGGAGTTCCCTCTGTTTCCTCACGTAACATTTTCCTTTTACCCCTCCTGAACTGTGAATTAATTGTTGAATGTTTCTTAAGCAATGTTATAAAACTTTCTGGCACTTCAGAAAGTGTCAGAAAAAAAGTTCACTCTTTTTTTTTCCAGTTTTCCTTCAGGTGTGGAGGCTGTGTTTGTACAGACATAGGAAAATGAATTAAACAAAATTTACAAAAATGAATTAATGTTAAATTTTTATGCTTTTAACACTTTTAAGGATTACTCACTTTTCAGTTTAAGATAACTGAAGGACAAAACAATGAGTGAATGCTTATCCTCTTAAAAATTGTGACTCTCATTACCTTCAGCAGCAGATACCTGTTCAACAATTCTCCCTTAAAAGGATGAAGCACAAAGGTTTCATCAGCAATTGATTCAGGCTTTCATTGCAATGGATGGAAATTTAAATGAATTCTTTGCAAATTTCCAATTATCTAAATAATTTTGCACTGATCTAGGTGCCTATATTGCAAAAATGCCTCTGCTTTTAAACACAAACATGACCAATGTATTGAATTGAATACTGGGTGTGAAAAGAAGCGTTTTAAGCTGAGACCTCAAGCCAAACTTAGGATACACAAATTGTTTCTATTCACATAAAGGGTATTTCATCATGGGTGCTCCTTTTGGACACTACCACAGGCTTTGATTTGGGAAATGAGCTTTATGCCCTCTAAAAAGTTCTCAGAAGGCCAAAACTTCATCTGCTGTCCAGCAGCTATTCCTTCAGGGCGAGAAGTGTGCTGACACTGTATCCCTAAAAGAAAACTTACACCAAAATTAATGAGAATTCACAAGATTTGCGCTTATGAATAGGGAAAAATATGAATAAAAAGTAGCATTCTAAAGGCCAGCAAAAATCTCCATGAGTCACTGGTTTCCATGGGAGTTTGGGTATGCAGGATCTGTGATTGCCCAAGAGACTGAAATCTGAGAAAACTGAGAGCAAAGAAAGGATGAAAACCCAACTAAACACAGAAAGGAACAATGAAATACCCCAGTTTGCCCAAATCTAGCTCGTTGTGAGCCTCTCACCCACAGCTTAAAGCAGCTGGATGTTCCTTTTAGAAAAAAACTGCACAGACTGTGAACCAGGGAAAGGCAGCACCAGAAAAACCTTTTCCCATCAGCCCTGTGGGGAAAGGGATCCTGCAGCTGACCTACATTTGCTCGGGAGTGAGGAGAAGCATTTGAAAATGCAAATATTAATTCTCTCCTCTTCCTCTCCCCGGTCCCTGAGCTGACTGTGTGGAATCCTCCCTAAAAAAAAAAAAAAAAAAAAAAAAAAAAAATCCCCAAAAATCCCTCCAAGAGCCATCCCTGCCTGTACTAACAGACTGTGAAAGATTCAGTCCAGACTTCTGCTCTGATCATGTCACGGCGGCTCTCTCCTGGTGCGAGGGGGCACGGACCACGGGAGACAGATGCTTCAATCTTCTGAGGAGTTGTCACTTCCCATGACTGTCACTTGGCAGCACGGTGACTTTCTAATACAGCAAAGCCTCTGGGGAGGGGAAAAAAAATAACTCACTCCTCTCACTCCTGGCCAGCTTAGGGTTTTTTTTTTTTAACTCTCTCAAGGGTTTCAAGCAAAGGGTGATTGGGCACGGGGCGGTGATTGTGCTGCCCCAGTGAGCACAGGAGATTCAGACCTCGGATTTGGCAGATCCATGACATTGGTGCTGTCCCAGCACAGCCAACACGAAGCTGTTGGGATAATCTGGATTCCCAGGAGAGCTGCCACAAGCACAGCTCCCTCCCTTCGTGTTTACCTACCTACCTGGAAGGATATTTCTCTGTTGTGTCCCTGCCTCGTTGAACACAACACGGATTTCTCAGTCTGCCAGAGGAGCCCGAGGTTGCGCGGATTCAGGACACACATGATGAGGCGTTTCCCTGGCAACAGAAATGCCATAAAAGCTCTCTGAAGAATTCCTCAGGGCTGTGCAACAAATAGAAACATTAACATGCTGAGACCTAAATATAGCTGAGCTTCAGTGTTGTTCATCCAAGTCTTTACTTAGCTTGGGCTTGTATCTGAAACGAGCGCGGCCGGCAGGACATGTGGGGATGTTTTCAATATTTTACAGTGTTTTGCTTTTAAATAGTGCACGAGTAGAGGTTTGGGATGGGGTTACAGATGGCACCAGCCTGCACTTTGCTGTGGAGGTGCCCTTGGTCACCCACAGAAGGCTCCTCACTCCTGAGAGCAGCGCGGGGTGAGGAACAGCTGAGTTCTGCTCATCCAGAGCAGGGAGAAATCAGCTTTGACACTGCTGCCACTGAGGTGTGCAGAGAGTGTCTGTGTGTAAGCAGAGAGGCTCTGGCTAAAAGCAGTTCATGCTTTTCCCACTGCAGGGATGGGGGATCGAAGCTGAGACTGCTTTTGCTTCTGTTTGGAGTCCAAATTCTAATTTAGCCATTTTTGTCTGGTGGTGCTGCAAATATAGCAGCTGGACTGCAGAAGAAATAAGCAAAAATGCTTGGGCTGCAAAACAAAAGGGCAGACAAATAATATTCAATGACTCATAAAATGGCCCAAAGATTCCAGGCTCTGTAGAAATGAAGCTTTTGGATGCCTGAAACTGGATCTGGGCTCACTCAAATGTTTCTTGAACTACAAAAATGATCAGAGAATGGTCCCCACTAGAGATTTCTAATAAACCTAAACCCTCAGCAGCTTTCCTTGGTGTGTTTTGTGTGAGGGTACAATACAGACCCATCTCTTCAGAGTGCCCTTCTCAAGCCAAACCACGGGGCTGGAAAAGCCAGGGCTGGATGAGGAAGCTGATAAATGTTAGGGGTGATTTAAAACTTGGAGAAAGCTCTGCTAATGGCACACATGAAAGAAACCCTCCAGACAAAAGTGACAGAAAACAAATATAACACAGAATTTTGGAGTCATGGGAAAAACTGGAAAAAATAATCTAATTCTGATTATCTTCAGCCACATTGGAGACTGTTAAACCTCAGACCCTCTCCATGGAGGCATGGGCCCCTCTAGAAACACCTCAGACACAGAGTGCTGTACAGAACCCATATGTACTTTTCCTGATCATCTTTTGTGAAACCTTTTTGGACAACCAAAGTTTTCCCAAATCCACAGAACAGAGCATGAGATCCAAAAAGCAGCCTGCTTACTGAAGCAAATCCCAAGCACCTTTGCCTCACCTCTAACACAAACTTTTCTCTCCTGTTTTTAGAAGGAGACAGCTATTGATGTTCCTTCAGTGATTTGTGTTAGAAACGTTTTGAAAAAAAGCGTACAGCCTAAATTGCCTCGAATTTCAGTGGGAACTTAAACCTTTTGTGATATGAGATAATTCCTTTAATTATGTTTGCCTGGAACTTTACATGTGTAAGAAGTTCAGTGAGAATCACTGAATAACAGAAGAGTTTCAGACAGTGGAAAGAAAAAATTCTATAATCCAGAAGCTCTGTTTTAGCTGCTTTTCCCTTTACTACCTTTATGCTTAATATCAAATATTACTAATAATATTAAAGAGCAATATCCCTGAAGCAAACTTTCTTATCTAGAAAGTACTTCAGCACTTATTGAATGCCATTCTTGAGCACTGATAGAGTAACCACACAGAAAAGCCATCCTGAACTGAAGCCACGAGGTTCCCTAAGCCCCTGGGACAGCAGAGCTGTCTCTGGCACTGCAGCTCTTATCCAAGCATGGTGGGATGGGGACATAAAACTTCCGGAGGGTTATGGGTCTGGAATTTGCAATGTTGAAGTGTCTGTTCAATGTACAACACTGAGGCAGGGTCAGGGCTCTGTGAGCCAGAGTGGCACTGTCCTGAGCTGTCCCAGTGCCTCCAGACCCAGAGGATCCTGGTTCCAATGTCTCCTGACCCAGCAGATTCTGGTTTCAGCATCTCCAGACCCAGCAGAACCTGGATCCAGCATCTCCAGACCCAGTAGAACCTGGATCCAGCATCTCCAGACCCAGCAGATCCTGGTTTCAGCATCTCCAGACCCAGCATCTCCAGACCCAGCAGATCCTGGTTTCCAGTGTCTCCAGACCCAGCAGATCCTGGTTCCAATGTCTCCAGACCCAAAGGATCCTAGTTCCAGCACTGATGTCCCACCACCCACGTGCTGTAGATGCACAGGCAAAGGGAGAGTCTGTGGATTTCCAGGTGCTGCAGGCAGGGGCTGGCAGAGTTTTTGCCCACACTGGGTTTCCCAAGCTGTAGCTTTGATTTCTGGCCCCTGAGCTGCAGGTGAGGCCCCAGATGCAGGAGCAGCCTCTTGGCTTCAGCCCTCAGCACAGCTCAGGAGGTGATGTGCAAACCAGGATAGCAATCCTGAGCAAGGATCAGAGCCAGAGTGAGAAAAAATAACAGACCAGGCAGAAAAAGCAGTAAAAATGTATTTGCCATGATAAAAGCAATGAGCCCAGAACTCAAAGGATAAATAAATTCTCATTCCCAACTCAGTGCTGATGTGATTCCATCCGAGCTGCACTTAGGATGTGCTGAGCTCCCTAAAATCTGGAGCAATGGAATTCCATTTCAGTATTAGCCCTGACTCACTTGGGACTGGAGGTACCTTGACTGTAATTGTTACTATATTAGCAAGCAAATATTAAGTTAATATAAATGAAACAGTCTACCATAATTTGGCTTAATTATTCAGAGAGAAGTCTAGCATAGAAGATAAATAGCTTTAAAATTGCTAAATAATTTGACTCCCCATATAATTGCCTGTGCAATTTGTGTTAATTGCATGTCAAGTACAGGTTTTCAAATATTAATCAATGCTTATTTATATTATTAATTAACATTCTTACATTACATTTAAATAATCTTGCAATGGCACAGTTACCAAAAGACAAATTTCTATTCCTTTTTTTTTTTATTCTTTTCTCTTTCCCAATCTGCAAAAAGTCTTTCCATCCCACTCCTGAGTGCCATACCCCTGCTAGGATCTAGATGACTTGTCTCAATATTTTCTCTTTCACTGAGATTTGCCACTGTGAGATTTCCCCACTCCATTAGGGATCAATTTCTGGGTGAAAGAAGTTGGGCAAGACTCCCTGTGAAACTCTTCAGTGCCCTGAGGAGGGGAGCATGGGGAATATTGCAAAAACTTCCTCATTTATCCACTGTCAGCTTTTCCTTGCACTCCTCCCTGAGCTCCCCATGGCCTTGTTCAGCTGTGGAAGTACAAATCAATAAGCCACAGTCAAACTTTTCCCTGTTACTGGAGAACATAAAATTACCGAAGATATTTCAAATAAAATATTGGAGGAACAGCACAATAACTCCCTTATAAATGAGGATTCACCCCCCAGTGCTCTGTGCACGGCTGAAAATGTTGAGTTCTTTATGATATCCCAAAATTCTGGGAGGAAACTCTCCTTTATTCCTGTTTCAAAGAGCACCCCCCAGTTTTTGCAGGTTTTGTTACTTGGATTCCTCTCTAAGCTCTGTGTCTAATCACAGAAGTTGAGAAAAAACAATGGATTGAATCAGTAAAACTTACAGCTATGGCGTGGCTCTAAAGGGACATTTTTCTTCTTCTTTCAACAGCAGAGGCTTATAAACTACTTATTTGTTGCCCCTTTAGGATGTAAAAGGGGCAAAAAAGTGTCTCCATGATAATCTTTCAATTCTTTGCTAAAAGAAGAAATCCTGTTTGTTTTATTTGTCAAAGCTCTGCTGCTCTCAACAGCTGAAGAGCTTCTTAGAACTTCTTTTCTTATTCCTTTTTTACTTATTTTTTCATCTTTTCCCAGGCAGCAGGGAAGACTTTCCACCCAAGTCTGTCACCTAAACTTTTTGCAACAGGTTAACCTCCCAAAAATATTTAGAAATAAACCAGAGGAGATAAAAGGAAATGGATTAATGGATTCTGTTCTGATGATAACGTAATTGTTATTTTCTAAAAAAACCAAAGTGGTGTTATTTCACAAGAAATACAATGCCTTTGCTGTCAGAGATTTGTGGAAATGCATAAGGAATATAAATTCTTATCTTTCTGTTTCACAGGCAGTTCAGTATAGCCCTCACTAATGGAAAACAACAATGCAAAAACATTAAGAAAATTTTTAAATTTTAATGAGCTACATCCAACAACCCTGTGTCCATTTGAAAATGAAGAGCTTTATTTTCCTTGAATGCTGTGATTTGAAACATTCTGTCTTTCCTAATATCTTGGATCCTCTTTCATAGTGGAAATGAATTGTTTTGTTTTATGTGGATTGGAGTAAATAAAATCTTGATGCATGGTTTGGCCAGGGAGCTGCAGAGAGCTCAGTGCTGTCTGTGATGTGCAGCACTTTATGTGCCACTGCTGTGTGCTGAGTGTGAGAGAAAAACACTGAATTTCCACCACTTTTACCCTCATGCACATTTTAAAGTCTTTTATCCCCAGGTCAATGAGGAAATGCACTGGGATACCTTATTTATTTATTTATTTTCATTTAATTGCATGCTTTAAATATGCATTCAAAGTGTCTCTTCTTGTTCCTAACGACCCATTTCCAACAGAGTATTTTAATCACAGCCAACCCCTACTAAATATCTTAAAAGGGAAATGTGTTAAAAATGCCCTCCTGAAAAAATTCCCTCCAATAAACAAATAAGTGAGCAAGGTACACAGCTGAAAAAAGGAATTGTTCACTGGGTGTGTGGACTGAACATGTTGAAGATCATAATCTGAATTTCCTGTTTTTGCTATGAGTTCTAAAATCAATTGTACACGAAATGTTGATAAATGAACTCCTGGTGTATGTTAAGAAGATGCAATGGATGCATAACTCCTGAATATAGCATTATGCTAATAATATTTATTATATTGTCATGGCCTGCAGTGCAAAATGTCCCCAAAACTGTGCATTCTGTCAGCAGCTGTAGGAACTGGGGTGGGGGAATTGTCTGTCCATGGGCCAAGTGTCAAAAACCAGCTGGGGCAGTTTTGTGATCTCCTCACAACCCACCCTCCCTCCAGGCACAGATCTCCTGCTGCTGGGACAGGGAGTGGCACTGAGAAAATTCCATCAGCCATTGGGAGATGCTGCAGCCAGGGCAGGAGCCAAACATTCCTACCTGGATCCAATCTGGGCTTGGGAACACCAAACATTCCTACCTGGATCCAATCTGGGATTGGGAACACCAAACATTCCTACCTGGATCCAATCTGGGCTTGGGAACACCAAACATTCCT